>PVJN01002598.1:0-115048 GCA_004026805.1 Lasiurus borealis | reverse complement strand
GTGCAGAAAGTGCTGCTAAAACAAGTGAAACTCACCAGAAACTCACGAGAACATTGTAACTATGATGACCACTACCTTGTTTACCTCTGCTGTTTGGATCTCTCTCTCTGTGGCCTTAGCCAGGCACAGGAGATCCACCTAGAGCTAGCTTATTCTCTTTGTCTTTTCTTCAATTCTTCGCTGCCCTTGCCTTTCCCCTCGGGCTCACCGAACTCTTGGCTGTGCTGGCATGGCACAGCTGTGGAACCACATGGAAGCAGGGAAGCACAGCCCCCTACAACAGGAGTTAGGAATCAGGTGCTTAAGAGAGAAGAAAAGAGATGGGACTTCCTTTATTTGGAAGTGTTAAGTAAGCAGGTGAAACCTGCTTGTAATGGTCATGCCCATCCTGGTCACCAATTTGTTCCCAGGTGTGATTGACAGCCAGCCAATCACATAGGCAATTTCCCATATCACTCAGACCTTTACTGGGCTTGTGTCTAAACTGCCTCTGTCCAGTCCCTTCCCCCATCAATCAGTGCGGAATAGACATTTAACTACAGTTAAATGTAGCTTTTTGGCAAAGCTGTACAAATAGCATTCCTATATTACCTAGCCTTCCCTTTTCTCCTTTCCTGTTACACAATTACCAGGTTATTACAATAGCAGCACAGGGATTTGAACCCATTTTTATCTGACTTTTTGCTCCATTGGTATTATTTCTGCTCCATCTGATCTATGAGTTGTGGTGGAGCCATTGAAAGTCAGAGCCATAAAACATTATCTTATTAACTTCTTCATTTTACAGACGAGGAAAGTCAGTCTCAGGAAAAACAAGAAGCTTATTAAGGTCACTCAATGAATAAAAGTTAAATTAGGTCTGGGTTCAAAGTCAGCTCTAAATAAGGTAACTTTCAAAGAGCCCCAGATGCCTCTCTCACTACGGCCAATAAAAAGCATTTCTCTTCTGAACTTCTGGCCTTGATCTGGGTCCTCAGCCTATTACCTTCACAATATGAGCTTACCTCATTTTTGCTAATGAGGTATCATTATTAATTTTTCTATTATGAGCCACATTAGAGGTCATGGAAGCTGAGTGCAAGCTATGTTTAGTTTCTAATTGTAAATGTTGGAGCAGAAGTACATCTGGTTATCTTTCTGAAATTACATAACAGTAAAGTTGCCACTTCTGATGTATCTTAAACTTAAAAAAAATTCTTAAATATTTTGTGTATCTTTGAAGAAGAGATTGGAGATTATTTTAGACGATTCCAAAGATCTCTTAATTCTGAAGTTCAGATTCTGTGATTCTGATACTCACAATTTAATTTTATATTATTTGTGTGTCTCTGATTAATGTTGTATTATAAATTACATGACAATGGAGGGTATGTCTGGTTTTGCTCACCATTGTATTACCAGAACCTTCACATAATAGGCACTCAGAGTATATTAATTGGTTAAATGAAGAATTATGTGAGTTTTCCAGGAGATTATCACATTCATTTGGTAGATTAGTAAATCAAAGCCAAGAAGAAAAATGATTTGCTTAAGAGCAACTGTTATTTAATGGCAGAGACATTCTGAAACCTGTATCTCCTGACGCCTAGGTTGTTGGCATGAACAAATAAAATGTTAAAATTCTGAATTCTTGTAGTGTATCCTATGTCTGTTCTTAAAGTAATTACTAGTTGTGAGAATTATGTTCTTAAATACTTCTCTAATAATAAAAGACTCATTTTAAGAAATAATGAAATATAATGACAAGAACATGAAAACATTTACAAATCATTATTTCCTCCTCCCATAAGTATCTGGGTTCTCAGTTGAATTTTCTCAAACTTCCAAATCTAGGTTTAGAGAAAAAAAATTTTTGTCTTAGTGATTAGTCAGTAATAAAAAGAATGAAATCTTATAATTTTTGATAACATGGATAGACCTATAGACCTAAAGGATATTATGCTAAGTGAAATAAGTCAGAGAAAGATGAATACCATACAATTTCACTTATCTGTGGAATTGAGCAAAACCAAAACAAAACAAAATAAAACAAAAATAGAATCATATAAAAAGAGATCAAACTGGTGGTTACCAGATGAGAGGCCATTGGAGAGACAGGCAAATAAGGTGAAGGAGAATATAGTCAATAATATTCTGAAAAGTTGCACTGTGACTGATTGTTACTGGACATAATGTGGTGATCATATTGTAAGGTACAGAAGAGTTAAATCACTATATTGTACACTTTAAGTGAAGATAATGTTGTATATCAGGTATCTATATATATATAAAAGCCTAAAATACAAATTTTCCCCTGGGAGTTCAACTGGAAGATCAGGAGTTCAATTGCTCGCTATGATGTGTGCTGACCACAGAATATGGTGGTGCAGAACATGGTGGGCATTGGCGATGCAGTGCTGGCAGCGGGTGGCAGTGGAGTCGCTGCTGGCCCTGATGGGCCTTGACAAGAGCAGGACCAAGGCAAGATGGTGGAGCAAGTGAGTGGGTTGTGCCAGGCCAAGGCAGGGTGCCAGGTGAGACTGTGGGTCTACAAGGATAGGGGCACAAGCTAGGCTGCTGGGGAAAGTCAGGGCCAGACATGCTCTGAAGCCTTCCTTCAGTCCCTTCCAGGCAGGCCAATCTCCCACATTTCTTCCCCGATAGCTGGCCTGAATTGTACCTCTGCAGCCTAAGAAGCTGGTGCCTTAGAATATGTCTGAAGATCAACTATTGGAACAGAATACCTCTGTGGCCAAAAGAAAGTGGTATTGTCATCAGACTATGTCTGAAAACCTGTCATTGACAAGTACTACCAATATTGTAGGAACTACCTTCACAAAAAAAATGAAGTAAATGAGGATGCAATTAGCGAACATAGTTGTGTTGGAATGACAGTTACATGTCAATTTTGCCTATCACTGAATTTCTCCAATAAAAAACTAGGGGTGGCTTTAAGGTCAAGCCTCAGACTGACCTGTGTCAGGGCCACAAAAAAAATCCCAGCCTGGAGGGCAGAGCTCTCCTAGCATAATTAAACTTGACCTTGTAGCCCTCCCTAATTCCTTCCTAAGTACCTAATGGGCTGTGGGAGGTGCAGCAAGTGTGTTGCCAAAACAAGAACATTTGTATGCATATTAATCTACCCTTGTTTTAACCAGACTATAAAATAAAGCATCAGCTTGCAGGCTGGGTCTTTTGTGTCCTCATGCAGGCGCAGGAGATCCACCGAGTCCCAGCTGTATTCTTTTGTCTGTCATTTCTTCAGTCCTTCACCGTCCCTCCTCAGGTTCACTCTTGGCTGTGCTGGCAAGGCACAAAAACCATCTGATGGCAAATTTACTCGTGCATCCCGTGCACGAATTTTGTGTATCAGGCTTATAGTATTTTATATTTTGCCAATAAAATTTTTGTGGAAATTTTTTTTTTGGTATACTAATATCTATATAATTTCGTGATTTCTTTTGGCCTCTATCTGATCCTTTACAGAAAAAGTTTGCCAACCCCTGTAATAGAGGTCACACATACACTAATTTATTTTTTTCCTCATCATATCCCTAGTAGAGATACATTGTTATCCTCAATTTTCAGATAAGGATTCAGAGGATCAAAAAGATCCACTGTGAAATAACTCCTAAATAACAGAGCTGAGAATCTCTCAGGATTGGCTTTGGATGCCTATATTTTGTGCTCCATCATGCTTCCTTTTTCTCTGAAGTTTTTAAGAGTCTCAGTAGAACAGACCTTTCAATCTCTTGAGTCTTTGCCTGGTGGCAGTCTTTGTCCTGTGTACAAGTGTCTTGGGGAAGCCCAAGCCTTGCCTTACCCATTCAAGTTTTGACCTGCACTGAAATTTAGTGTCTTATATCTCGTTCTATATGTATATCTTACAATCTAGAGATTTTCAGTGGCTTTCCAAGACCCCACAGTATTTAACAGAGGAAATAACAGGGAAAGTACTCATCTCAGATATGCCTATATTCCTTATGAACATTTCCAGAGACTCCCCCAAATTGAACATTTTTTTAGCCTTAATTTCTTTATTCACAAGGAAGGAGTAATAATTCCTGCTCTACTTTTATCTTTGTGAGGATCAAAGAAAAAAAAAAAACACAGGAAAATCATTGAAAACCAGGTAAGCCCTATGATAATGATAATTATTGTCATGATTATTAGTACTGTTTTAACTATTGTTATTTGTGGAAATCTTTATATTTTATCACTAGTCAAATGATGACATCATTATCTCCAAACCTGTTTTTGCTTCTGAAATCAGAGAACCTACACATGGGTGAGAGGCAACTATGTTCTGTCCTAACATTCATGCCTTAAGGCCTTTAGTGTTGAGAGATCAACATAAGATTTCTTGGTACTAGATAAAATCTCATTTGATTACAGGTTCTGAATGCACTAATGCCATTCTGTAATTAGATGTTATTATGCTAAGGGGTATATTACCCCTCCCCCTGTCTTCATTTGCAGATGTGAGTTGACTTCTGAGAATGTGTATATTGAGTAGAGAATAGACCTCTAATTAAGTAAATAAATTTAACTCCTTGAAAATTATATTTTAATAGGACAATTCATACCATGAAAATGACAATTATAGTATATTAAAGTTGTGCTAAAAATCTCAAAGCAAGGATATTCACCATGTTAATGATAAAGCCAGGAATAGACCAATGAAGTCAAAAGCCATAGCTCATATACTCTATTGTGTCTCTTGGCACTGGGAGTTTAAATTTAGATTTCACTGTGGGCTTCTGAAGAGTTTATTTTCTTAAGATTTGGGTGAGGGTTATAAGGAAATGAACACCCTTAATTAAAATATACCTTCAACTGTCCTGTAAGAACCAAGGTTAGGACTGAGTAAGCTCTGGGAGGGAGGGGAACAGGGCTAGACTGATGATCTTATTTCCCAAAATGTTATCTTCAACTTCCCTGTGTCTCCCTCTGATTCTTGCTGCCATCAAAGCAATATTTTTACCTTTGTGTTTCACACCCCAGAATCTATACAAATTCTTTTTCTTGGGTCTTTAAAAAGGACCAAAATTAGCAATTTATCCTATCTAGTAAAAGAGCAATATGCAAATTAACCACCACTCTGCTACATCACAAGCCACACTCACCAACCAATCAGGAGTGATTGTGCAAATTAACCCAACCAAGATGGCTGCCGCCATGGAGCAAGTAGGAGGCTTGACTTTCCCCAACAATGGAGGAAGCCAAGCTTTCCGCACACCCTGGCCAGCTCAGGCCTCCACTCAAGGCTACAAATGTTCAATTATAGAAGATAAATAAATCCCAAGAAAAATGGTGGCAGCCACAGAGCTAGAGAGCAGGAGGCTTTAGTTGCCCCTGGTGATGGAGGAAGCCAAGCTTCTGCATCCCTGGCCTTTCTTGGCCTCCACTCAAGGCTACAAAGCTTCAATTATTGAAGATAAGTCACAGATACCAGGGCCTCCACTTGGGTCTCTGCGGGGGGGAGGAGGGAGAGCATGACCTGGCTGAAAACCACCACAGACCCCTCACCGAGGCCACCCCATGCCCCAAGGGAACCCCCACTTCATCCGGGATACCCTTCAGGGCAAACCAGCTGACCCCCACCTGGGCACCTATCTAATAAAATAGTAATATGCAAATTGACCATCACTCCAACACACAACATGGCTGCCCCCATGTGGTCAAAGATGGTTTCCCCCATATGGACACAAGATGGCTGCCACAAGATGGCCAGCAGGGAGGGCAGTTGTGGGTGATAAAGCCTCAGGGGAGGGAAGTTAGGGGTGACCAGGCCAGCAGAGGAGGGAAGTTGGGGGTGACCGGCCCTGCAGAGAAGGGCAGTTGTGGAGAACTAGGCCTTCAGTGGAGAGCAATTGAGGGGGATCAGGCCTACAGGGGAGAGGGGCTAGGGGTGACCAGGCCTGGAGGGGAGAGCAGTTAGGGGCAAAGAGGCTGGCAGGGAAGCAGTTAGGCATCAATCAGGCTGGCAGAGGAGTAGTTAGGGGCTGATCAGGCTGGCAGGCAGAAGCAGTTAGGGTCAATCAGGAATGCAGGCAGGTGAGCAGTTGGGAGCCAGCAGTCCTGGATTGTGAGAGGGATGTCCAGACATCCCTCTAGGGGTCCCAGATTGGAGAGGGTACAGACTGGGCTGAGGGACACCCCCCCCCCAACCCTGTGCACGAATTTTGTGCACTGGGCCTCTAATGTAAAATAAGATGGGGTTCATTTAACAAAGTATTTTTGGCAAAGTCATACACACTTGGGCTATTTCCAAATCTTGGCATTCACTGCAGTGAACATAGGGGTGCATATATTCTTTTGAATGTGTTTTGGGTTTCTTTGTATATATTTCCAGAAATGGAATTGCTGGATCATAAGGCATAATTTTTTTTCAGGAGACTCTGTATTGTTTTCCATAGTCGCTATAGCAGTCTGCATTTCCACCAATAATGCATGAGGGTTCCCTTTTGTCCACATCCTTGCCATCACTTGTTTGTTGATTTATTAATGATAGCCATCTGACAGATGGGAAATTATATCACATTGTGGTTTTAATTTGCACCTCTCTCTGATAATTAGTGACACTGAGCATCTTTTTATATGCCTTTGACCATCATATGACTTCTTTCTTAGCACATATTGTGATTTTAGATTTGTGTGATTATATGATTATCCCTTTTCCTACTAACCCATGCTCTTTATCCTCACATTGTACCTTGGTGCCTAACACACTACCTAGCACACAATAGCCAGTCAGTAAAAGTATGAAATGAATGTGTAGAGAGAAAATGATTATAAAAATAAAGATCCTACATATCGGCTACATTTTCAAAGGATTTTTATGATCCCATCCTTGCTATTGTCATCTTCATCTTTTTTGTTTTTTAAATCATTATCAGTCTCCCTTTTTAGAGAAATGTTGACTTATATCTACTCAAATAAAATAATCTTCATAACTTGACAAACTTATTGTGCAGGAACAGTATATTCATTTTCTACTAGAAATAGAAAAGAGAAAAAGAGGCCATTATTGGGTTGATTGGTTCATTACCTCCAGTAACAGGGGTCTGCCCAACATGGTGTGTGTGTGTATGTATGTGTGTGTGTATATATCTATATGTCTATGTCTATGTCTATGTCTATGTCTATGTCTATGTCTATGTCTATGTCTATATGTCTATATGTCTATATATCTATATATCTATATCTACATATATATCCATATCCATGTCTATATCCATATCTCTATCTATATCCATATCCATATCTATATATATCTATTGCCTAAATATTATAGAAAGTGACAAGTGTTCTCTTCTGGACCTCCAATCAATATACTGACTAGGAGAGGCCAAGCTCTCTAGGCTTAAGACTCAGGAAGTAAAAACTGGTTACATATCCTCACCATCTTCTCTATGACTTTCCTCTTCCTGATTCACAGTTACTCCAGCTTTGTGTGCTCAGTCAGGATTGTCTGCTCCTTGCAACTTAGTTTACTTCTAGGTAATAAAAGTGTCTTTTTCTTATATGTTAACTTGCTTCTGATTAGTTTCTTTTACCTTTTATTTATTCTTGATATGCCCTTTCTGTGATAATCCCAAAGCTGTGGTTGCCATCTCTGCCTCATTCCCAAGAAATACACCTCTCATTGATATTTCGTTAACTGAATATTTCCATGCAAATCTCATTAAGGAGGATTGGGATAATTGGAGGATGCAACTTTTACTGAGGAACTGGAGTTTATATAAGGTCAGAGGGAAGGGTGCAAAACATTTAGCAAATAATCAGTGCCTGAGCACGGATGCCTCTCCTTCCCTTCCTCCCTCCCTCTCTTGCTTCCTTCCTTCCTCTCTTTCTTTCTCCTCTTTCTTTTTTCTTGTTCTCTTTCTTAAAGCTACTTGGTCATATCTGTTAATGCCAGTGACTAATGTAACTTCTCAGGAACTCTGCCTTTCTTTCTTCTTATAGTTTCCTACATGCCTCTAGGATCAATCTTCATTAACGATCTGGCTCATTTTCCCCTTCCTTATCGACATTCAACTTTTCCCCTGAAAGGGGCAATCTTGGATTCAACAGGCGTAATAAACTGGTTTTCAATGAAGCCTTTCATACTTAGAAGTTGTATGGTCAGCTCTCTGAGCCTTGGTTAGTTCTCTAAAATGAAATAATAACTACCTCAGAAAATTATGGTGAGCACAATGCTTAGTATAAAGCCTGACACATATTAAGTGCTCAATAAATATTAATCTTCCCTTCTAAGCTTCTGTGGCACTGGCCCTTTGCTGTGTACTTTTATAGTTCTTTCATAGCTAATCCACAAGGAAATAGAGATGGACAGCTACTGAATCCCGTGATGGATGCAGTAGGGCTGATTTAACAGCTATACCTACTTTGCTGGAGAAGTTTTTAGAATATACTCATTCAGAGCCACTTATATAGTGATGATGTCCTGACAATCCTATTAATACAGTGACTAAACCTGCATGTAGTAAAATGAGTGCAGATACAATCACAGGAAAGTTCTTTAATGATTTTCAGAGCTGTTTTGAATAGAAAGCAATATTGGTTGGCATCAGCTGGATCTGGATTTTAATCCTGGCTCTGCCACTTAGAAGGTGCTCAATAAATGGCAACTGCTGTTGTAGCAAATCTGCTTTCACAAGAGATTCGATTAACTTGACTAAGCCAGCCTTTTCTGGGAAGGTTTCACCAGTGTTTCATTAAACATTGGCTTCTGTCTAGCCCTTTGCATATACTCAGATGCTTCTGATTTTGAATTAAGATAATCCCTTCTGAAAAAGATGAATGACTGAAACTTGATATGTGTCCAGAACTAAGGTGAAATGTTGCATTTCAAAGGCAGTACAGCTTTCTAGTAACATAATCTTAATGTCTTTTTCTTTTGTCTTTTTGAGGAGAAGGAGAATAAGATGGTCAATTTAGAACTATCTCTCTTGTCTTGCATTTCCCTTTACACTATTTGGTAAGTTAATGTGGGTTAGCTAGAAGGGAGGCAGAATTTTCAGAGCTTTGGTTACAAGTAGGATGGTTTAATATTCAGGGAAAGCATGAAAACATGAAACAGAAGGCACTTTTAAAGCAGATAAAGCTAACATTATTGTGTGCCTCTTTGGGAGTGTGGACATAATGTAAACTTAGCACCGACTATGAACTAAGACTACAGTAGGCACAAGGTTGGGTGAGATGTACATTTCAGCAGTCATTTGTTCAAGTGGGATCACTGAGTTTCTGTGATGGTGTGAAGTGCTGGGAATATAGACGTGGCACTTCTAATCAAGAAGCCCACAGGCAAACTTGTTTAACTCTGCCAGCCTCTGAGGTATATAGTTTCTCTTCCTTATAGCTGAGGAGAGTGGGGCTCAGAGAGGTTAATGATTGGTCCAAAATTACACAAGTAGTAAGTAGTTAAGCTTAACTTCAAATTCTTTTCTCTTTCTTTTAATTAGCTCTTTATGCTTATTATATTTTCTTTTTAGTTATGTTATGTTAGAATGAACTTAGAAGACCTATGTAGTGTGCACCTATAGTCCTGTCTCCCCAGGATGCTTGCTTGCTTCTTAGAAATGCTCCATCTCCCACCTCAGCCAGGCGATTTGGAAAGGAGCTGCCCATTTTACTGATCCGAGCAAAACAAATTAGTCACTTCCCAGAATTTTTCAGCTAGGAAATAAGGAAATGAGGCAAAATCTCCAAGGTATAAAACTTAAGAGTTGTTGGCCATAATCTTCTCTGACATATGAAGTAAGTTAAAATGAAAATAAAAAACAAACTCAACTCATTCAGAGAGGCTAGTAAAAGTTTGATAACAAAATCAGACGAGGATGATGCTCAAAGGGAGCTTGTTTCACCTGTCGTTGTATGAAGGAGAAATGTACTTTCCCCCTCAGATTTCAGGAACATGTTTATAGCACATGAAGTAGAAGTGGTCAATGGGGGAATTGGAGGACATCGGTAATACTTTCATCAGTAAAGATACATTTAAAAAAAGAGAAATGTTTATTCATTTAGGCATTTTTTTTTTTCAAAGAAAAGGCTGGCAAGGTTTCTTTATCTAAAAGTGAAGGTGAAGCTGAAATAAAAAGAGAATGCATAACCAGGAGTATTCTGGGTACACCAGTCTGAGGAGGGCATCCAGGAAACATGAACACTGGATGAGGCGGGCGAAGGTCCACACATTCTTATATGGAATATGGAGTGTCAGTTTGAGGTAGTTTGATGGGTTAGGGTTCATAAAGCCATAGTTGGCTTTTACAGATTCTTTGTGACATGACATCAGAATGCTTGGGTGTGTTTAAACCAACTTTATGATGAGTATGCTTCTAACAAGAAGTGAAACTCATTAATCTGTCAGGTATTACTGTTTAAAATGAGTAAGACATGGTGATATTTTTTTTTAGATTACTTATGAAAAATAAATGAAGAGTGTGTATTTCTGTAAAAGTAGTTGAGACTGTATTTGGCATATGGTTGAGAAAGAACACAGGAGCACTTTAATTTCAGGGAAAATAATAAAAATTCTGGAGTTTGATTAATTGGAACAGTGTGAGAAGAGAGGATACTCACTCCATATACTCCTTCTAAAACAATCACCAGTCTAAAGCAGTTCTAGTAGCGGTCCCTTCAATTGCTAATCAAATGAAAGGAATATTTTCATAAAATTTTTATTTCAGATTTGAATAAAGGGAATATATTTTGATATACCAAATTTTATAGTATGGTGAAAACAGAGCCAGGAGTTGGTATATTCTGATTTTATAACAGGGATGATTGACAAATCCTTTGAGGAAAGTGGCAAGCTAGTGCTAATGCAATCCAAGAGGTATCATATGTAGTCACTAATTTATTTTTAAATGAGTGCAAGTACGTTTTCTTAGGAAGGAAGCAAGGAGCTTCTGACAATCTCAGTATTCCCACAGAGAGATGGAATATTTTGAAAAGGAAGAAAGTAAACTAAAAATTTTCTAGCACTTAAAAATGAAACAAATCCTTCTTGTGCCAACATAGCCAATCTGGTATTAATGTATAATTTATTTTTTTATTTTGTTTTTCCTTTTCTTTCTTTTCTTTATTGATTAAGGTATCATGTATATGTCCTTATCCCCCCATACACACCTATTCCCCCACTCATGCCCTCACAACCCCGGTGTCTGTGACCATTAGTTAGGCTTATATGCATGTATGCAAGTACATTGGTTGATCTCTCCCCTTTACCCTACCCTTCCCTACCTTCCCTCTGAGGTTTGAAGGTCTGATCAATGCTTCTCTGTCTCTGGATCTGTTTTTGTTCATCAGTTTATGTTGTTCATTATATTCCACAAATGAGTGAGATCATGTGATATTTATCTTTCTCTGACTGGCTTATTTCACTTAGCATAATGCTCTCCAGTTCCAGCCATGTTGTTACAAATAGTAAGAATTCTTTTTTTTTTTAACCACAGCATAATATTCCATTGTGTAGTTGTACCATAGTTTCCTAATCCACTCATCTGCTGATGGGTATTTAGGCTGTTTATAAATCTTAACTATGGCCAATTGTGCTGCTATGAACATAGGGGTGCATATGTCCTTTCTGATTGTTGTTTCTAGTTTCTTGGGATATATGCCTAGAGGTAGGATCACTGGGTTAAATGGGAGTGCCATTTTAGTTTTATGAGGAAACTCCATACTGTTCTCCACAGTGTCTGAACCAGTCTGCATCTCCACCAGCAGTGCATAAGGGTTTCTTTTTCTCTGCATCCTCTCCAGCACTTGTCATTTGTTGATTTGTTGATGATAGCCATTCTGACAAGTGTGGGGTGGTACTGCATTGTCATTTTGATTTGCATTTCTGTGGTGATTAGTGACTTTAAGCATGTTTTCTTATGTCTCTTGGCCTTCCTTAAGTCCTCTTTCGAAAAGTTTCCATTTAGGTCCTTTGCCCATTTTTTTATTGGGTTGTTTATCTCCCTTTTGTTAAGTTTTATGAGTTCCCTGTAAATGTTGGAGATTAAACCCTTATCAGTAATAACATTGGCAAATATGTTCTCTCATGCAATGGGCTTTTTTGTTGTTTTGTTGTTAGTTTCTTTTGCTGTACAGAAACTTCTTATTTTGATGTAGTTCCTTTTGTTTATTTTCTCTTTAGTTCCCATTGTCCTAGTAGTTATATCAGTGAAGATACTGCTTCAGCATATTGTGAGATTTTGCTGTCTGGTATTCATCTAGTATTTTTATGGTTTCTCGTCTTATGTTTAAGTCCTTTATCCATTTTGAGTTTATTTTTGTGTATGGTGTAAGTGGGTGGTGTAGTTTCATTTTTTTTGCATGTATCGGTCCAATTTTCCCAACACCATTTATTAAAGAGTGTTTCTTGACTCCATTGTGTATTCTTGCCGCCTTTGTCAAATATTAATTGAGCATAGCAGTTTGGTTGGATTTCTGGATTCTCTATCCTATTTCATTCGTCTGTATGTCTGTTCTTGTGCCAGCACAAGGCAGTTTTGAGAACAGTGTCTTCGTAATACAGCTTGATATCTGGTATTGAGGTCCCTCCTACTTTGGTCTTTTTTTTTTTTAAATTTTTTATATATTTTTATTGATTTTTTACAGAGAGGAAGGGAGAGAGATAGAAAGTCAGAAACATCGATGAGAGAGCGACATCGATCAGCCGCCTCCTGCACACCCCACAGTGGAGATGTGCCGCAACCAGGATACATGCCCCTGACCGGAATCGAACCTGGGACCTTTCAGTCTGCAGGCCGACGCTCTATCCACTGAGCCAAACCGGTCTTGGCCTACTTTGGTCTTATTTCTCAGGATTGCTTCAGCTATTCGAGGCCTTTCTTTATTCCAGATTAATTTTTGGAGAGTTCATTCTAGGTCTGTGAGATATGATGTTAGTATTTTAATGGGTAATGCATTGAATCTATAGATTGCTTTGGATAGTATGGACATTTTAATGATGTTGATTCTACAACCCATGAACATGGAACTAAAACCTATCCTCCTCAGACTATTCCAAAAATAGTCTTCCATCTGTTTAAGTCTTCCTCTATTTCTTTTTTCTGTGTCTTGTAGTTTTCCGAGTACAGGTCTTTTACCTCCTTAGTAAATTTATTCTTAGGTATCATAACTTTTTTGGTGCTCTGATAAATTGGATTTTTAAAAATATCTCTTTCTGTAAGTTCACTATTATTGTTAAAAATGCCATAGATTTCATGGCATTAATTTTGTATTCTGCTATATTGCCCAAATCATTTATTAAGTGTAATAATTTTTGATGGAATCTTTAGGGTTTTCTATGTACAATATTATGTCATCTGAAAATAATGACCATTTTATATAGTCTCTTCCAGTTTGGATATCTTTTTTTTCTTCTTCTTGTCTAATTGTTATGGCTTGCACTTCCAGAATTATGTCAAACCAGAGTGGTGAAAGTGAGCATCCCTGTCTTGTTTCTGTTTTTAGGTGAGTTTTAGTTTTTGCCTATTTAGTATGATGTTGGCTATAGGTTTGTGATATAAAGGCTTCTATTATGTTGAGGTATGATCCATCTATTCCCATTTTGCTGAGAAAGTTGTTTGATTTTGTCAAATTCTTTTTCTGCATCAATTGATATGACTATGTGATTTTTATCTCTCAATTTGTTTATGTGATGTATCACATTTATTGATTTGTGGATATTGTACCATCCTTGCATCCCTGAGATAAATCCTACTTGGTCATGGTGTATGATCTTTCTGATGTAATACTGGATCCTATTTGGTAGAATATTGTTGAGGATTTTGGTGTCTATATTCATGAGGATTATTGACCTGAAATTGTCTTTCATTGTGTTGTCTTTGGTTTTAGTATTAGGGTGATGCTGGGTTCATTAAATGAGCTTGAAAGTATATTCTTTCCTCTTGAATTTTTTGGAATTATCTGAAGAGGATAGGTTTTAGTTCTTCCTTAAATGTTTGGTAAAACTTCCCTCTGAAGCTATCTGGCCCTGGGCTTTTGTTTGCTGGAAGGTTTTTGATGACTGCTTCAATTTCTTCCATAGTTATTGGCCTATTGAGATTTTTTTTCTAGGATTATGTCAATTTCCTCCAGTTGTCTAGTTTGTTGGAATAGAGCTGTACATAGTATTTCTAAAGAATCCTTTGTATTTCTATAGGGTCTGTTATTTCTCTTCTTTCATTTCTGATTTTGTTTATTTTGGTCCTCATTGCTTCTTGGTGAGTCTTGCTAGAACTTCATCAATCTTGCTTATCTTTTCAAAGAACCAGCTTTTGGTTTCATTGATCTTTTGTATTTTTATTATTATAATAAGGACTGCTTTCATTGTGTCCCATAGCATTTTCATTGTCATTAGTTTCCAGGATGTTTTAAATTTCCCCTTTGATTTCTTTGGTAAATCATTGTTTAATAGCATGCTATTCAGCTTCCAAGTGTTTGAATTTTTTTTTATTGTTTTTTTAGTTTATTTCTAATATTATGCCATTGTGTTCTGAGAAGATGCTTGATATGATTTAAATATTCTTGAATTTGGAAATACTTTGCTTGTGACCCAATATGTAATCTATTTTTGAAAATGTCCCATGTGCACTTGAGAAGAACGTATATTCTGTTGCTTTGAGGTAAAATGTTCTAAATATGTCAATTAAGTTGATCTGATCCAGTGAGTTATTTAGGATTTTTGTTTCTTTGCTGATTTTCTATTTAGAGGATTTATCCAGTGATGTCAGTGGGGTATTAAATTCCCCTACAGTGATTGTACTGTTGTCGATATCTCCCTTGATTCTTCCAGGATTTTCATTTTATATATATTTGGGTTCTCCTTCATTAGGTGCATGTTATATCCTCTTGTTATATTGATCCCTTTATTATTATGAAGTGGCCTTTCTTATCTCTTATTATGGCCTTCATTTTGAGATCTATTTTGTCAGATATAAGTATTACTAACTCAGGGGGGCGGGGCATTTGTACAGCTGCTGCTCCTTGGATGGGGGTGGGCTGCTCACGTGGCTCCTGCTCTTCAGACAAGTGTGGGCTGCATGCAACTGCTGCTCCTTGGATGGGGCCATCATTTCCAATATGTGGGAATAACTGTACTTTTGCTCTCTAGCTCATATTTTTAATTTAGTTTATTATTTTTTAAAAAGTTGGATACAATATGATATAGTATAAGAAATAAAATATTTTGGAGCTCACATCCTTTGGTTCTTGGTTATATGACATTGGGTATTTAATTTATTTATGTTCATTTAACAAATTCTTTCAACCACAGTTTATCTTCACCATTCTGCACTAGTTTCAGGTGCACAGCACAATGGCCAGACAACTGTCCTTTCCAATTTAAATGAAATACTTTTAAAAAGTTTCAGTTTTCTCATCTCTTAATTTAGGATTAAAACAATCTTACCTTTGCAAAATTGTGCTATCTTAAATTTTGCACCCTAGGCACTTCACTATTAAAGAGGCATTTACTTTTAGGGTTGTCCATATATAAAGTCCACACCTGAGACTGGGTGTCTCATTAAATTTTGTGTCTTCAAAAAATTTTTTTTTGTGACTTCAAGCATCTCATTTCTCACCGTGATCAGCCCTGCTGTCTCCTGTGGTTGGAATATGATAAGTTGGGGGCAGAAGGTGAAAAGTAGGGAATAGAATGATGCTAAATAAGTGTATTGAGCTATCTGGAAGCCATATCATAGAAGGCCTTGTAAGTTATGTTAAGGAATTTGAACTTGATCCTGAAGGTAAATAATTATAAAGAAAAATTTCCTGAAATAACATGTAAATGTTTTCACAGAGTAGCAACTTGTTCAGGATTCCATTTGAGAAGGATCATTTTGGCTAGTGGGTGAGGACAGAATGGGAGGGGACCAAGATTTAATCATTGCAAATAAGTTAAGAAGTGAAGGCACTTTTTCAGTTGAGAGATGATGTTGATCAAGACTGGCATAAAAACAATGGGATGGGACAAAGTGGAAATGCTTTAAAGATATTTAGGAGATAGAATAAATAGAACATAGTAATTAATAAAATGTAGAAAGTGAGTTAAAAGTCATGGAAAATGTCGACCAAGTTTTTTGCTTGTACAGCTATGTACGTTGTAGTGCAATGCTCTGAGATTAGGGAACAGCATAGAAGTCAGATTGAAGCTATTTAAATCAGTTTGGACATGTAGAATTTGAAGTACCTGCAAGATATTAAGTAGAACTGTTTAGTAAAGAGTTGAGTAAATGGGACAGGAATATAAGGTACAGAATTAAGATAAGAAATTAGATACAGAATTGGGAACATCAGTGTTTATAAACCATGAATGATATTGCTTACTTAGTAAGGGTTTCCTGATTGAAAAAAAAAGGGTCTAGGAAAGAGCCACAAGAATGCCAGAATGGCAGAGTATAAGAAGCCAGCAAAGTTCAAGAAAGTTTGGGTAAGAAGGTAAGAGGAACTTTACATAGCTTCACTTAAGAAACCTTGGTCAGTCCTAACCTGCACAAAACTTACCACTGTGTGCCATCCTGGCATGTTGTATCCAGGCATCTACTCCTCATGATTTAGTTCATGGTCCTCATTATGAAATGTGAAGCCTCACTGGCTTCAAATTCTTTTTTTTTCTAACCTGCATCAATTCCTGGCCTTTTGCTTCAGGGACTGTCTTCATCACTGTTCTAAAGTAAGTTGTCAGATGCTTGATCCCTGACTCTCTCTTTATGCTTTGTCATATTTCCATTATGCTCCTAGGCCACATTTAGTTATCCTATCAGGTTTGCCGTGACTCTGGGAGAAGGACATAAGGGAGCCCTTTCACCAAGTGCTAGAATCAGTTTGGATAGATTTCACTGGAAGGTCACCTGTAAGTAAGCATTGGCTTACTGCTTTCATATCTCTTTGACCAGTTCATTGCAAACCTGCCTAAACAAGTGTACCCCACTGAGCACACTTGCCCAAGATATTTTAAGTAGGCAAAATAGAATGACAAATGCTTAACTTATATACATAAGTTGTATTAAATTCTCTGAATTATATATAAAATGGAGAATATTAAATATTGAAGAACATCAACAATTCTAAATATGCAAAAACAGAGAGCAGATATCATATGTATGAATAATTGTTTAATGAGCTTAAAAAAGTTTTCAAGGACAGCATCACTTATTTATAGAAATTTCTTAGAATTTGTTCCTTATAGTTGTATTAGATTGCTGGAAAATAGTGTGAAAAAAAAACCACACATCTGCATCTGGCCTTTTTCTGTAGAATTCTTCTCTTAAGAAAGGTCAGGTTCTAAGAAAAGCTGAAAAATGTTTGGTTCACATGCTACTGATTTAAAGAGTAAACAGTTTTCTCTGAGAAAACCAGAATGTTTTCTGAACAGGTTTTATTTGTTTGCTTGCTTGTTTTTGTCACATGAATGTTGATAAAGAATCTCAAAGGCAGAATAAAATTTAGGGTACTGAAGTTTCCTCTAAAATGACTTGCTTCAATGGTTATCCAGCCTCTCTTTAGACACCTCTAGTAACAGGTGTCACTTTGTTTAGAGTCAGTCCATTTCATTGCTGGACTGATCCGATAGTTGGTAAGTTCTTTATTACATTAAACTGAAACTTAGCTCTCTGTAGTTTCTACCAATTATTTCTGCTGTCAGTTGTACATACTGTACCATATTTAAATCTCACCTCCTCTACTTATTAATGTTGTGAGAGAAGGATGTCACTTAATTCTTTTGAGTTTCTATTCTTCATCTAATAATGGATATTTTAATTCTCATATTCCATGATACAATGACTAAAATGAGAGAATGAAGGTTTTCTGTCTTAGGCCCTAGTTGGGACAGACTTCACGGAAGACTGGGTTTTTTGTTTTGTTTGTTTGTTTGATTGTTTTGTTTCTTTTTTGCAAGGATCAGGAAGGATGAATAGGAATTTTCTGTAGAGAATGGAAGATTAGGAAGGATACAAGTAGATGAGAGATTGGCCCTTTGGTGTAGAGAGAATAGCATAAGCAAAAGCATTGAGGCATGAAAATTAAGTTCAAAAATTTTTTAGTGGTCTGGTTTGGCTAGAGTTTTGAGTGCCAAGGGGAATAAGGGGAGAGAGTGATAGGATATTCTTTGAGGAAAAGTAAGCTGTACACAGACTGTACATTTACAACATGATCAATTCAAAGATCATACTATTTCTAGAGTTTAATGAGTTTTAAGGAAAGCATAAAGAAAGAGTAGATACTAGCATTTAAATTTAGGTCTTCTGAAATGGTATCTCATGAAACCATAACTATTTCTCTTTTCTTAAAAAAAATCTACCTTTATTGTTGAAAGTATTAAAGATGCTCCCCTTTTCCCCCTCCACACAGAACCTGCTAGTATCAGGCCTTCACCACCCAATTGTCTGTGTCCATGGGCCATGTATATATGTTCCTTTGTTAATCTCTCTCCATCCCATCCCACCCCCACTCACCCACCTTCCCTCTGAAATTTGTCAGTCTGTTCCATGCTTCTAGGTCTCTGGACCTATTTTGTTCAGTTTATTTTGTTCTTTAAATTCCACATCTGAGTGAGTCATGTGATATCTATCTTTCTCTGACTGGATTATTGGGACATTTAAAAATTATTCTTATTTTGTTATAGAATTCTAAAATATAAATTGCGTCCTTCCAGCACTATGCACAGAATCCAAGAAGAGCTCTGACCCAGTTTCTGAAGCTTTCCACTTGGCTCCCAGCACGAGAAATCACAGTTCTGTTCTGTCAGGATCCAGTGCATTTCTTTCTTTCTTTTTTTTTTCTGACTCTGAACCTATAATAGGAAAGAACATTAGAGAGAAGAAAAGTTTATTCTGTCTGCCCATTTTTCATACATTGCTATACCCTGGGATAGACAGTGTTCTGTGTGACAAATGTGTTCAAATCCGAGCTCTGCCACTTAATACTTGTATATATGATATACTGTATTTCTTACTTTCCCCCTGAACACCAATGTGTTAATCAATAACCTGGGAATTATGGTCCTTGCCCTGCTTATTTTTTGAAATCATAATAAGAAAACTAGGAAAGATTGTCAAAATCTTTGAAATAATAAAATGGTATTTTATTACTACTATTAGGAAATCAAGGTGAGAGGGGATCAGTAGAGATCAAGATTGGACTTAAGAGTAAAATCAATTAAGATTTGTACTTTATCTTCCATGGTGCTGACCCTTTCCTCCTTGTCATTTTTCTTTTTTTCCCTTCATTCCCATTCATTTATTTTGGCTTGAAGTCCTGTTTTCTCTCTCTTCTTTTCCCTTCCCAAATATTCCCAGGATAGGCTCTAGTGGTATGTCAGTGGTGTGAAGAGCAATAAGATCTCTATTTTGTAAGGTATCCTTTTGGAACTTCATCATTCATAAAAAGCAAAAAACATTATTCATTCATTCAAAATTATGTATTTAAAAGCTGTGGTACATTTATACAATGGAGTACTACTTAGCCATAAAAAAGTAAAAGGAAATCTTACCTTTTACAACAGCATGGATATATCTGGAGATTATTATGCAAAATGAAATAAGCCAGTTTGAGAAAGACAATATGATGTCATTTATATGTGGAATATAATGATTAAAACTGATGAATAAAATAGAAATGGAGGCATGGATACGTGGAACTGACATCTGTCAGAGGGGAGGGATATGGGGGAACCAGTGGTTGGCAACCTCATTAGTCAACAGAGTGGCAAACTGCAGCTCTCAAGCCGAGCCACAGTTTGCTGACGACTAGAGTAGCTGAAAGAAGGTGGAGGGATTAAGCAATGACTCTTTAATGATGACCTTTTATATCCCGAAGGACATTCTTAACACTGTAGAACTGAACTCAGCTCACATCTTTCCTATCCTTTAAAACAAAACAAAACAAAACAAAAAATGAAACAAAACAAAGCAGTGTTTTTCCATTTCCCTCAGAACTGAAATCTGAGCAACTTGGACTAGAACCATGGTCGGCAAACTGCAGCTCGCGAGCCACATGTGGCTCTTTGGCCTCTTGAGTGTGGCTCTTCCACAAAATACCACAGCCTGGGTGAGTCTATTTTGAAGAAGTGGTGTTAGAAGAAGTTTAAGTTGAAAAAATTTGGCTCTCAAAAGAAATTTCAATTGTTGTACTGTTGATATTTGGCTCTGTTGACTAATGAGTTTGCCGACCACTGGGCTAGATCAAGGCTTCTCATTTTCTATCATGTCCTCTCAATAATACTTAAGTAGCTGTAAGGACCTTTACAGATGTTTTTTCTTCTTTCTAGAAATTCTTTCCTCCTTTTCATCACTCTGGTGAACTCTTTTTTTTTCCCCTCCTTTAAAACTTGGGTTGGATTAGATGACCATCTACTATTAGCATGTCAAACCCAAAAGGCTAACATGGGCCAAATAAGCAAGGTTTAAGTTTATGTGGGCCATAAAAAAACAAAAGCTTCAATTTTCATAGAAACATAGGTTTATTTCAATAGAGACATGCTGAATACAAAGGGCTGAAATAAAGGAGAAACCATTAACATAAAAAAATAAAACATGTAAATAAAAATCAATATTTTTCTTGGACTTTAACTAACACATCAGACACTGAATAACTGCACAAATTAATAAATGTAAGACAAATAAACCTATTTTTCTTATTCTCCAAAAATGAAGTATTTCTGTTGCACACACCAAACAGGTCAGACCAAGACTAATGACGTGGCAATCGCTGTTAAAAGATTTGCTGGTAGTATTAGTGGAGAAAATTGGTGCACCTGCTCATAAGGCATGTAAGGGAAATGAATGCAACACAATTATAGTAATCAGTCATTAGCGAATTTTGTAGTTCATTTGAATAACTAGAGAGCTGGTGCATGAAATTTGTGCATCAGTGGGGTGTATCCCTCCGGCCAGCCTGCACCCTCTCCAATCTGGGACCCCTTGAGGCATGTCTGCCTGCCTCCCCGATTGCCCCTAACTGCTTCTGCCTGCCATCCTAATCACCCCTTAACCAATCTTCTGCCAGCCTGATTGCCCCTAACTGCCCTTCCTGCAGGCCTGGTCACCCTCAACTTCCTTCCTCTGCTGGCCTAACTGCCCTCCTCTGCAGGCTTGATTGCCCCCAACTGCCCTCCCATGCAGGCCTGGTCCCTCCCAACAGCACTGCCCTGCTGGCCATCTTGTGGTGGCCATCTTGTGTCCACATGGGGCAGACATCTTTGACCACATGGGGGCAGCCACCTTGTGTGTAGAGTGACAGTCTATTTGTATATTACTCTTTTATTAGGTAGGATAGAGGCTGGTGCATTAGTGGGGGCCAGCTGGTTTGCCCTGAAGGGTATCCTAGATCAGGGTGGGGGTTTCTTCAAGGTGTGGGGTGGCCTGAGTGAGGGACCTCTGGTAGTTCTCAAGCCAGCCATACCCCTCAGCAATCCAAGAGAAGGCCCTGATAACTGGGATTTATCTTTCTTTTGTAATTGAAACTTCATAGCCTTGAGCAGAGGCCACAGCCAGACAGGAAGATTGGCTTCCTCCATCACCAGGGGCAATGCAAGTCTCCTGTTCTCTCCGGCTCCATGGCTGCTGCCATTTTTGTTGGGATTTATTAATCTTCTATAATTGAAATGTTGTAGCCTTGAATGGAGGCCAGGGACTGCCAGGGTGGGAAACTTGGCTTCCTCCTTTGCCAGGGAAACCCAAACCTCCTGTTTGCTCTGTGGCCACAGCCATCTTGGTTGGGTTAATTTTCTCCTGATTGACTGGTGGGTGTGGCTTATGGGCATAGCAGAGGTATGGTCAATTTGCATGTTTCTCTTTTATTACTGTAGACTAGAGGCCCAGTGTATGAATTCATGCATGGGTGGGGGTCCCTTGGGATGGCTTATGGAGATTGGGCCCCATCTCCCACTTCCAGACTTGCAGTCCCACAGCCCTACAGCCCCACCTGGAACCCCCTTGGCCTGGCACTGCTCCATCATCATATCTGTGGGCTGATCGATTGGGGCCGTCCCCCTCCATCCCCCTGCCTCCTGCCCCCCTCATCGCCTGCCACTGATCATTGACATCTATGGAGCAATTGGGCCCCTGCTCATACCCACCTTGGCCTGTCATTGCCTTCTCACCTGCTCCACCATCCCACCATGGTTCCATTCTTATCAGAGTCAGCAGAGCCTCAACTGCTGCCCACTGCTAGTGTTGCATTGCTGACACCTGCCATGTTCCACACCGCCCCCAGGTGGTCAATACACATCATAACGAGCTGTTGGATGACTGCCTGAGGAGACAATTTGCATATTAGGCTTTTATTATATAGGACTAGAGGCCTGTTGCATGAAATTCGTGCACGAGGGTGGGGTGTCCTTCAACCCAACCTGCACCCTCTCCAATCTGGGGCCCCTAAAGGTGGGATTAGGCCTAAATGGGCAGTCAGACATTTCTCTCACAATCCAGGACTGCTTGCTCCCAACTGTTTGCCTGCCTGCCTTTCTGAGTGCCCCTAACCAATTCTGCCTTCCAGCCTGATCACCCCCTAATCACTCCCCTGCCAGCCTGATTGATGCCTAACTGCTCCCCTGCCAGCCTGTTTGCCCCTATCTGCCCTCGCTTGCAGGCCTGGTCCCCCCCAACTACTCTCCCTGCAGGTCTGAGTCCTCCAAGCTGCCCTTCCCTGCAGGCCTGGTCACCTCTAACTTTCCTCCTTGGCAGGCTTGATCATCCTCAACTGCCCTCCCCTGCTGGCCTAATAGCCTACAACTGTCCTCCTTTGAAGGCTTGGTCCCTCCCAACCTTCCCTCCTCTGCTGGCCATCTTGTGGTGGCCATCTTGTGTCCACATGGGGGCAGCCATCTTGTGTGTTGGAGTGATGATCAATCTGCATATTACTCTTTTATTAGATAGGATAGAGCCCTGGTGCATGGGTGGGTACCAGCTAGTTTGCTCTGAAAGGTATCTCAGATCAGGGTGGGGGTTATTTTAGGGCATAGGGATGCCTGGGCGAGGGCCCTGTGGTGGTTTGCAGGCCAGCCATGCCCCTCTGTGACACAAGGAGAGGCTCTGGTATCTGGGATTTTTTTATCTTCTACAATTGAAACTTTGTAGCCTTAAGCAGAGGCCTGGGCTGGCCAGGGTGTGTGGGAAACTTGGCTTCCTTCATCACTGGGGCAACCCAAGCCTCCCTCCTGCTCTCTCTGTGGCTGTAGCCATCTTAGTTGGGTTAATTTGCATCCCCATTCCTGATTTGGTTGTGGGCATGGCTTGTGGGCGTGGCTTGTTGGTGTAGCAGAAATATGGTTCATTTGCATATTACTCTTTTATTAGATAGGTTTCTCTATAAGTTACAAAATTTTTATTAAAACGTTTCTTATGTACTGTTATATTGGCTGGGTTGCAAAAATATTCATTGTGGGCCACATGTGGGCCATAAATTTGACATGCTTGATCTCTCAAGTTATCACAGGATTCCTCCCTATGTACTGCCACAACCCTTTGTACACTGTATAATAATTGCTTGTTTTTATGGCTATGTATGGAGTGCAGGGCCTTTTCCTTTATTTCTCTTCTGTATTCCTATTGCTACCTGACAGTTTTTCAGCATTAGTATGATAATAACTGTAGGTTTTTAATCAATATTTGTTATCAAGTTTAGTCAGTTTTCTATTCTGATTTTCCTGAGAGTTTTCATTATGAATGGGTGTTAAATTTTGTCAAATAATTTTTCATCATCAATAGATATAATCACGTGATTTTCTTTCCTTTTAGCTTATTAATATGGTGAATTACATTTATTGGCTTTTGAATGTTGAATCATTCCTGAATATATTCTACTTGGTTAATGCATATAATTATTTTTTTAAATATATTTTTATTGAAATTTTACAGAGAGGAAGAGAAAGGGATAGAGAGTTAGAAACATCAATGAGAGAGAGACATCAATCAGCCACCTCCTGCACGCCCCCTCCTGGGGATGTGCCCTCAAGCAAGATACATACCCTTGACCGGAATCAAACCTGGGACCCTTCAGTCTGCAGGCCAATGCTCTATCCACTGAGCCAAACCGGTTTCGGCCATATAATTCTTTTTATTTATTGCTAAATTCTCTTTGATAATATTTTGTTAAGGGTCATTGCATGATATTTATGAAGGATATTGGTTCGTAGTTTTTATTTTGTTGTATTATCTTTGTGTTATTTTTATATCAGATTGACATAGTAGCTTTATGAAATGAATTGTGAAGTGCTTGCTCCTTTTCGAATTTCTGGAAGAGATTGAGTAAATTGGTATTCATTTAAAAAAAATTTGATAGAATTCTCCAATGAAAATATCTGAGCCTGGAGATATTTCTTAGGAATTTTAAAATTACAAATTAAAATGTCTTAATAGTTATAGGATTATTTAAATCATCTATTACATATTGTATTAATTGTAGTAATTTGTATTTTACAGAAAAATTATACATTTCATCTCTTTTGTCAAAATTATGTTTGTAGAGTTGTTCGTAATATTTTCTCTCTTTCTTTTTGATATCAAATGGTCTCTAGTGACATGTTCTTCTTTTATTTCTGATATTGGTAATTTTTATCTATCTTCTCTATTACTTTCATTCATGGAAGAGGTTTATCAACATTATTGATCTTTTCAAGGACTAGGTTTTTGTTTCACTAATTTTTCTATTATTTTTCTTGTTCAAATGTCATTTCTGCTCTTATCTTGTTATTTTCTTACCGCTGCTTGCTTTGATTTAAACATTTGTGTGTGTGTGTGTATGTGTGTGTGTGTATGTGTGTGTGTGTGTGTGTGTGTGTGTGTGTGTGTGTTTTACCCAGTTTCATGAGGTCAGAGGATAGATTTTTTGATCTGAGACTTTTTTCTTTCTAGTGTGTGCATTTAGTGTTATAAAATTGCCTTTCAACATTGCTTTAGCTGTGTCTCACAAAGTTTGATAGTCTATTTTCATGTTCATTCAGTTAAATGTATTTTTACAAAATTTTCCTTGAAAATTTCTTTGTCCATAGATTATTTGTAACTTTGGTTCTTAGTGTTTAATTGTTTAGAGATGTTCCTGTTATCTTTTTATTAATGATTTCTAGTTTAATTCCATTGGGGTCAAAGAACATACTCTGTATGATTTTAATTCTTTTAAATTTGAGAAGGTTTGTTGGATATAGGATTCTGGGTTGACAATCCATTTCTTTCAGAAATAAAAAAAAAATGTGCCTTTTCCTTTTGGTTCTTATAAGAATTCTGCCATCACTTGTATTATTTTTCCCCATATAGACAAAATATTGTTTCTTTGTCACTATTTTCAAGAATTTTCTTTGTTTTAGTTTTCAGAAGTTTTATTACGATGTCTCTTGGTATTAATTTCTGAGTTTATCCTATTTGGAGTTTGTTCAGCTTTTTAAACCTGTAGGTTTATATCTGCTATTAAACTGAGGTATTTTGCAGCTATTATTTCTAGCAGTACTCTTTCAGCCCTGCTGTATTTCTTCTCTCATTCTAGAATGCTGATGGTAAAAATATTAGATATTTTATTACAGTCCCTTAGGTCCTTAAAGCTGTATTCACTCATCTCCCTACCCCCCTCCAAGTCTGTTTCTGTCTAAAAAACAGTATTGGAAAAAAAAAGATTGAATAATGTCTATTTTTTTATCTTTCAGTTCACTGATATTTTTCCCTTCTGTCTGCTCCATTCTGATATTTAATTTATTCATTAACATTTTTATTTCAGTTATTGTATTTTATTTTCCTTATATCTCCTGTTTATTTTCTGAGAATTTTTTTCCTTGCTGATACTCTATATTTAAATTTTTCAATCATATTATAATTGGTTGTTGAAGCATTTTTATGATGGCTGCTTTAAAATCTTTGTCATATAATTTTAAATATCTGTCATCTAAGTATTGAGACCTATTGCTTTTTAAAAATCCCATTTGAAATTTTCTTGGTCTTTGGATGATGAGGGATTTCCTACTAAAACTTGGAAAGTTGGGCTTTTGTGTTATGAGACTCTGGATCATATTGAAATCATCTGTTTTGGCTGGCTTTCTCAGTATTCTGAAATGAGATGGGCATTTTGACACCTTCTTACTGCCAGATGGAGTTAGAGGTCTATGTTTACTATTTGGCCTCTGTTGACAGCTGTAGCAGAAGAAAGAAGCCTTTATTATTTTTGGGTGGGGCATCTGAACTGGGATGAAAGTCATGATTCTCCACAAACTAATCTGACACCACAGCAGCTAGGAGGAAAAGGGGCTGCTTATTGTTCCAGAGTGAATGAAAGTCTAGGTATCCCACATTGTCTCTACTGAAACCACAGTAGGTGGGAGAATCATTACTACCCAGCAAGGTAGTGAAAATCACATCTCCTACTCAGTATTTCATGACACCACCCTCTGGTTGTGAGATAAGGTAGCTTGTTACAGCCTGGGAAATCTAGGCTCCTTGCTTGGCCTTTGATGGCAAGGTGGGGTGAGGCCACAATTTTTTTCTGTGGTGTTTGGCTATAGTAGAACATACATTTCTAAAGTTTTTCTATATGGTTAAGTCTCTTATTTTCTAATCATTTATCTAAAAAGAGGAAATTTGGAGGGTTTTGTCTATATCTATTGGCATTTCAAGGGTTTTAGCTTCTCTAGCACCCATCCTGGCATCCATGGGACAAAAAGAAAACTCATGGAACTTACAACAATGTCATTCTTTGAGTCTGGAGGTCAGTAGTCAGTTTTCTGGCTTTCTTCACATTTGAGAGTATTCTTATTTTTGTTTTATGTATAATGTCCAGGTTTTTTAGTTTTATTTAGCAGGATAATTAGGGAAACATATTTGTATCCCATCTTCCTGGAAGCAGAAGTTCAAAATCTTTTAAGGTTCCTAAATGCTTGAAGAGGAGCAAGATTGAAACTAAAGAAAACCTTTGAAAGATTCTGAATGGAGATAATACAAATGGGGTTGTGGAGGTGCTCATAGAGATAAAAATCACTTAACCATGAGCTAGCTATTGCATTTAAAAACTAGATATAGCTCTGAGTTTTCTGGATATGGAGGCAGAAGTAACAATGATTTTTCTTTGTTTCTTTGTTTGAGAAAAAGTAGTAGATCTATTTATTGAGAAATAAGTTTTTTCTATCCTGACATTCTAGGAGGGTTTATTATGTGTATATTTTAAATAAAAGGCTTTGTTTAAATTCGTGATTGGGGTTATTTTTAAACTAGGGGTTTACAAATAAAATGTTTCTCATAAGAGAACATTTCTTACCCTAGCTGTATATACTAGTAAAAACTAAAGGCATAACCTACTCAGTTATACTATGTCTAATGGTATTAGATACTTTTAATAAAATTTAAGATATGCGTTTTTGTATTGTTTAGAGGTCAGAGACCTCAAGGACTGAATGGAACGTTAGTTCTACTTGTCTCTTTCAGATACTGAATATCCTAATTGTTTGACATGAGTGTTTACCAGAAATTCTCAAATTAGTTTCTTTGATGAGTGCATGGAGTGAGTGTAATTTGATATATTATTTCAAGGATATCTGTAGTGCATGTTTGATATAGATTTATTCTAATACTCATATATCCAGCACATCATTTTCAATTTAAATAAATGCTTTTTTTCCAGAAAAACTTTTATCTCTAGAGGATGTTATAGATGGAGTGTAATTGGAGAAAAATAACATTACAGAATACCTATTATGTACAAAAATCTTATACATATTCTATGTATATTCCTTAGCATTTTAAGTTGGACAGTAATTATTTCCCCCATTTTATAGATAGAGAGACTGAGATTAGAGGAAGTTAAATATTTTGCCCAAGGATGCACAACTAGGAAGTATCATAGTTAGAATTCTATATCCAGTCCTGTTTCTGACTCCTCTCCTCTATGGACCCAATGGTTCAGCCAATCTACTTTATTAAAAATGAAATTAAAAGGGAAAATTGATGTGAAATATTTGGTAGGAAGGAAGTGAATGGAGGTGAAAACATAGAAAAACTCAAAAGAGTGAGATCAATTTATCAGTCAATTTAAATGAAAATTATGACAAAAGATTTTGAAAGTACTGGTTTAATAATAATTTAATCTTCCTGTAAATTTTGCTTTTACAACCCTTATTTGGCTTAGCAAGAACCATCAATTATTTGTAGTACCTAAGGCTGCTTTATAAGATGTTAGAGTTTGCTCATTTTTTTATATAAGTGTATATTATGAAAATATATGTGTTTGTATCCTATAGTGAAATTATTAAAAAGAATTAGATAATGAACTCGCTAAAATGTAAATTACCAAAGCTTTGAGCTCTAAGATCATCTTGGTTAGCCTAGCCTCCTGTTTGATAAGTAGGAAGCTGATACTGTGGGAGATTATGTGACTTGAGTAAGTTCTCATAGTGACTAGTAATAAAACTGGACCCCAGTCCAGTACAACCTATTAAATAGTCTAAAGCCTTTCAGAATCATTCTGTTAGTCTAATGATAAGACCTTGCCTAATTTTTAATGTAATTTAAATTTTATAATTTCTTCTTCTTTTTTTTTACATTTTAAACTAACACAAGTATTTGTTATACATGTGATTTTTAGTTTAACATAAACACAAAATTTCTCTATGGAAACACTTTTCCCGAGTTGCAAATGAAATCTGAACTAAAGAAATTTTAATCCACAAAGATAACTCTCTTCAAATATATAAACAATGACTGATTCTGAATTGAGAAGTTTCCCTGAAGTTCAGGGCTCAGTCCCAGGACAAGAATGAGGGAAAACTCCTTGTAGGTCAAAAGCTCTGCTGAAGTCATAGTATTGTACTTGACGGCTCTTAGAGTGAGCTTTCTCAAATAGCTCCGGAATGAGGTCTGGGTGCTCAGGCAGTTTTACTTTACATCAGCAGGATAGCCGCTGACAGTAAGTGTGATTGTTGATGTCCACCAAGGTGGATTGGATGTGTGCAATTTTAGCATGATTGGTGTTCACAACCAGCACCATGTGGCGATGGCTTTTGTTAACTTGAGGTGTGTGCCATTTTCCATCACAGAGAGTATTGGTAACATTGGGCTCATATGTGGCTGTTACCCTACCAGCACTATTGTTAACATGGAACAAGAGCTTGCCATTCACAATCTCTAATCCAATGGCATCCACTTTGGCACTGCTGATCCCCAGGAGGATGCTGTTCTCTGAGGAAGTACAAACCTCAAGTGTGACGTTCACATCTGATCAAACGTTGTAGCATTTTTTGACAAGAGCTGCATATCCACTTCCTTCAATGAAAGTTCCTTCATAGGCCCCTGGATAACATTGGGTTACTGCAATTGCAGACACTGAGTTGCCCTTGTCCAGCTGCTTGTTGTTCACTGTCACCTTCCCAGTGCAAGGAGGGTTGCTGTGGGTGACACTTTTAATGTTACTGGGCCTGTAATTGGGGGGAAGCCCTCCAGATACAACTTTCCTTCCACATCCAAAGTGATGCTATCTCCCACCATGGTCACCACATGGGATTCCTGGTCATCAACTGTCATGAAGGCCTTTCTTTTAAAGAAATCTTTCTTGACCATGTTCCACTTGCCATCACTGAGCTATGCAGGGTAAGAGACCTTTGCCCTTCCTTTCCCAAGGTCAAACATGAAGTGGAGGTGGCCCCCATGCAGCTGGAATGTCGCATAATCCACTTATTCTTGTTTGCTTAATATTTTTGAAGTGCTGTAACTCACTCAAGACCTAGGAAAATATAATTAAAAAGTACCAATTATATTACTTAAAAGGACCTTATATAGTACACAGTCCACTCAATTGTGAGCTCCTAGGGGGAAAGAAACATATATCAATTATTATTTTTTGTAATTTTCAGCACTTGGCTTAGGGCCTAGTTGCATTTTAGTTGAATGAGTGAATGGATGAAGTCCAAATGAGTCATAACAATATTCATTATTGGAATTGGAAAATACCTTAAAATTACCTACTACAATACCTTAACTTTAAATATGAGGAAACTCAAAATAAAAGCATGTAATTTATTGTCATGCAAACTAAAAATATATTGCATTTATATATTTTCATTGCAAAAAAGCTTTCTCTTTTTAGTCTCTATTTATATTTAACGGTAATTCTGCATTGCACTAATATAGGAGGCACTATTTGTCTTATATTTTTGTGACTGGTGCTGTTATGGCTGTACACAGTGGTTCAGTATCTAAGATAGGTGTGATTGCCCCTATTTTATAGATAAAGAAATAGTTATCCAAGGTCAGGCAAATTATATATAGCAGAACCAGTATTGGGCCCCTCTTTTCTTATAATTCAGTATAATTTCCTTATACTGCTTCAATCTGAGATATGTCATTTCCCATGACACATTCTAGACATTTAGAGCAGAGACCCAAATACACACACCGTTTATAGCTTTGTTCCTGAATCTGCCTATCTTGGTTTTCAGTTCTTTTCCCACTTCACCATTTCTAGCTTTGCTTTGTGCATATGGCTCACACTGTCTTTCTAACCTCAACCTTTGCTTGCCTTTATCGTAGGTTTTCATTCTATCTGGCTGTTTTTACAATTTAACCTATTCACTGTCACCTCCTACCCTAGCTTCTTCCATCCCAGCAAATACCTTCAGTTTAATGGTTTACTGTTAAACATATCATTTTTTATTTCTAATTTAAGAGTAACAGGATTTCTACTATACGTTCTCCCACTTTTTCTGACTTTCCTTTTCAAGTCCTCCCTAAGAATTACCTTTCCAACGACTACAATTTCATTCTCTGCACGCTGTCTCTGGGTGATTCATCTCTGCCCGTCACACGGGGAGCACACCAGCATCTACACACACAGGTGAATCTGCTCCAGTGATATATTTTAATTATAGATTTAGTCAGACGTAATTAAGCCTTTCTGTAATGAGGATGGGCACCAACTTTTAAAAATTCATGCCGTTTTAGATATCCCATGTGTGGTTTGTGCCACTCTAGTTTGCAGAGTCAGAAGGAGCCCCTAGTGTAGTTAGATTAATTAATAGAGAATAAACTTAATGGAGCCAGAAAAGTGCAAAAAATTGCGCTTTCCCCCCTATATCTCATGCAGATGGAATGGCCATCCTGGGATTACGGCAGGGGATGGCAATTGCATTTTAATTACAGGGCTGATGGTTTCGGTGCTGCACCAGATGGAAGGGCCTTTTTAGAGAGAGGCCCACTCACTGCCTTTGTCGATTTTCCCTCTGAAGCTGGTTAACAAAACTCCACAGGAGACAAAAGTGATGAGGCTACTTTCAGATCCCAGGGATTTTATTCCCTCTTCTGTAGCTTTACTTGGGGTTCAGTCAGAATCAAGGAAAGAGATGCTCCTTCACACAGGTTACCAAACGAAGGAAAAAGGATGAGAGTGGAGAAAGGATTCGTCTTCCTCGTACACCCTCTCAGGTCCTTGTGGTTTCTTTAGTTGCTAAAATCATGTTTACTTCCATTTTGTCACTTAACCATTCTGACAATTCAGTAACAAAACTATTATCATACCCATTTTACTGAAAGGAAAATTGAGATTAGGACATTTGAGCTTTTATAGATGTAGCAGTGTTACTGAATGACTTGTATTGAGGCAATGTTAAAGTAACCCAAAAATATAGAGTTATTGAATCAAGAAGCCTTCTAACACTTCATCTCATTTGATGGAAAAGGAAACTAGGAAACTAATATTCAAATAGTATAGTGGAGAACAGTGTGGGATAGATAAAAGAGCATGGTCTTTGGGCTAATCCTGGTAGAGTTTCATGTATGTAGTTGTCTTTAGAATTTTTTGGAAATCCACTCTCCAAGCTTCTTCTTTTTGTCTGTAAAATCAATTAAACTGGGTGGAACTGAGACCCCTCCAGCCTTAAGTCCTCTGCTACCCAGAGCTCAGATTTTTCTACACTTAGGTCAGGAGTTTTTTCTCTCTATCTTCTGTGGGTGCTAGTTTATTTTTGGAGAACTCACATTTTAAAAAATTATACTTGAGATGGTAGACTGGGGAGAGTGAATACTGAATTGGAGTTAATGGAGGCCAAACTCTTGAGGAAATTTTAGAATGTTACCACAAATGAAAATATTGGGAAGTCACTACTTACTCAGAAATGGCAATAATTCAGACATATTAACCTGAAATTGATATGAAAATCTCATTCTCAGGCACAAACAGCTACTCCACCAAATGCCTTGTCAAGCCCCAGAATACAGTTCCGAAGCAACGAAATTAGCAATTGGGAATCTCATGTCTTTTTTGCATTCATCTAAGCCATTTGATTTAGTGGTACTTGCCCCTCAAAATCTCCTCCTTCGACTTTTTCTCCTTCAAAAGAAAATCATTTGTTACCTTCTCACTATAATTAGATGGTTTGAGGGGGATAAACATCAGACCTTCACAGCTGTTGGGGCCTTGATTTATAGGAAAATTATTTGTTCTAATTATGCAGAATGATTCATAGCTTATGCAAATGTGTGATTTATTACCAGACCACCTCTTTTATATGTAGCCTCAATTCTCTTTAGTTTTTAGTTAAGTGCTTCCTAGGAATCATAGTATTATCTAGTTGAGGCTACTGGGTTCCTTTTGTCCTTCTCCTGACAGCCTAGAAGAATAACAATATGCCTTCATTCATTTGAGAAAAAGTCATCAAGCAATCTCTGTGTACAGGTACTAGGAATATAGAAATGATGGTCACGTTTGCTGATATAGAGGACATGGGGAAAGGACATGTCCTATAGCACTTTAACATTCCTTATTTTGTGTGAGCCTCATGGTAGACTCATAAAACAGATAAGGCAGCGTTTATTATGAGTTTTACAGAGGAAAAGACAGGCTCAAAGAGGAAAAGTGATCTATCCAAAGTCACTTAGCATAGAAATTATAGGGACTTTTATCATAATTCCTGGCAGCCAGAATCAGCCTGGATGCACTTACATATCTATGCACATACATGTGTGTGTGTGTGTGTGTGTGTGTGTGTGTGTGTGTGTGTGTGTGTATGTGTGCGTGCGGGTAGGATTGGGTGTCATTCAGGGTTGGGGATTACTTCCCTATGTGAAAGGATGGAAAAGTTATGATATTTTTCCTTTTTCTCAAAATGGCTCTCTCACTTATCTACCTGATGCAGAGCTGGATGCCCCACTTTACTAGTTTAATTTAGGGAATGGAAGGCTGATATTAAAATGCCAGTGTTCTTAGGAAGAAATGCATATCTTGATCTGTTACTTGTTATGCATTCATTCGTTTGCTTTTTCATTCAGCAAGCTTTATTAGCAGACTTTCCAGTGCTGGGCACTGGGAGAGCAGTGGAGGTGGCCATTGTTGAGTGTGTGATATAAATATCAGTTTGACATGGTCTCTCTCATCATGAAGCCCACTGGCTCTCTTCAGTATTTAATTTCCTGATTTGCTTAATGTTTTATATTCAAGTTACTGAGAATTTCACATAAGAAAATGATTTCTTTTTGTATTCCTGGATTAGGTATCAGCTGGTGGTGTGTATCTGTACCTGTATTAGCTTATTAGACAGTGAGTTCTTTGAAATCAGAGACCAGTTATTCCATCTCTGTTTTCAGTGCCTGATGCATAGTAAGTTTTCAGCAAATGTCTGATCTGGGAACAAAAGAATGCATTAATGCACTGTTAAAGTTACCTTTGCATATTTCTCTTAAAGTTTTCTCCATTCTGGCCCTGACTTAGTTCCTTTTTGTTCTCCAAAGTCAAAGAACATCTGTTCAGACTTAGAATCTCTTCTGTAATCCCCAAATATCAGTCTTCCTGTATTATTGTAATCCTGGCCAAAATCTCTACACTGTGACTTTCTTAGAGCTAAAGGAGTGTGAAAAAGACATGTATTAATGTGAACATAGTGTAACCTTGGACAAGTCATCCCTCTGGTCACATGACTCGGTTGGAGCATCGCCTTGTGCACCAAAGGGTTGTGGGTTCAATCCTCTGTCAGGATATGTATTGGAGGCAATCAATTGATGTCTCTCTCTAACATTATTTCCTTCCTTATCACTCTAAAAATCTATTAAACAATATATTGTTGGATGAGGATTAAAAAAAATAACCTCAGCTTTTCAGAGTTTCCTGGTTTCTCTGTTGTATACTTAAGGTATTTTGTTCTCTGATTTAATTTGTCTTTATCTTCTACTACACAGTGAATATTTGGACAGTCTCATATTAATCTTTATATTTACTTATATTCATCCAATATATATTTATTGAATACTCATTATATACTAGACACTATACTAGATGTTGGGAGTTCAGCAATGAGTAAGATCAATACAGCCTCTGCCCTTGGACATTTATAGTATGTAGCTTAGAGTAGGACCTACTCTAAGTATTTATTGGGTGAATCAATGAAAAACAATGAATCAATAAATGAATGAAACTGTTATCAGTGGGTAGAGGTCCATGTCCTTGCCATTTGCTGGTAGGAGTGGACTTCTTAGGATATCCCAAGAAAAGGAATTTTCAGAGACTAGTATGGGAAGATCAGGTAATGTAGAAAGTTTTTATTTCTGTGGGATCAACTTCTGAGTTTTCAATTTCCCATTTCCCTTTTTTGGACGAAGGAGGAAGTATATCTGTGGCTTCAGTAGGGCTTGAATCAAAGCCAGTGTCCAGAATTTTCAGTCCATATTGGAGCAGTGTCCAGTCCAACATCAGGCTAGTTTAGTTTGTATCCCCTGTTGCAGTCCATCAGTCCATTGAGTGTGGGATCTGTATGGTTGTGGGTCACATGAGCTAATGCAAGAGAGCCAAGAGAGAGAATTCCGGTTGGGGGATTATGTATTCCCCAAATTTTATGGGTTTGCAATGACCCTTCCTATTCTAGCCAATCCATGGTTCCCTAGGCTTGAATGACAGGCATTTTCCCCCGTATCACCCCAACTCACAGTGCAGGTGCCCATCTTCCCCTTTGTCTAGTCTCTCAGTCCCATCCCTCAGCATTCTGCAGGGAATGGGCCAGGGATTCCCTGGAGAGTGTGAAGTTGCAGCTTACTAGTGAAGCTTTCCAAATATTATGCCTGTCATGTCTGGCCTCCCTTTTGCTCCTTTCCTATTTTAATAACTAGCTAATCACAATACCATCAAAACGACTTGGTAACTGTAGAGTGCTTTTTGGATGTTACTTATTCATATTGTAAGGATACTCAATTGCACTGAGGATCTGATTCAATGTCCAATATATTCTCTCAGACTCTTTTGTGCCACTAATCCTTGAATTGATATATGACTCTCCCCTTGCTTGTGGTTCACTTACTGTCTGGGAAATAAGTTAGACCAAAGCCCTCTCCTAGTTTAATTACTCCCTATCTCATTTTCTGATTACTGTCTTTCTTTACTGATAACTTTTGACTTGTGGATGAGAGAAAGTTTCAGAAAGTGGTAGATAAGGAGAATGAGCACCCTTTTAAAAAATCATAAAAGAAAATGAGTTTTTCTAAAGGTGACTTATTAACAAAGTAAACTTCATGGGTACCTAACTCCTGGGTCCCCATATTTTATTTGAAAGAAAGTGAAAGTGCTTTATATTTTTCAATTTATGATAAAAGTAGGTTGGTCATATAATGTACCTTCCAAACCTGAAATGTTTTAGTGAAGGTGTACTATTAACAATTATACCAAGATATTATGCATAAAGTGGTGCTGTCCCTGGAAAATATATGTTCTCTATAGCAATAGGGAAATAGATTAATGCCAAACATGGGCCAAGGATTTGACCCATCAGCCAACATGGGGTCAGTCCTGACTCTGAAACTTAAAATAACCGTGGGCAAGTTACTTGAGTTTTCTATATCTATTTCTTCTTCTATACGATGAAGCTACTCAACCTAACTCCAGTGTATCTGGCATTAATTGATATGATATATGTAAAGCTTCCTAAGACAACCTGACACATAATGAATGCTTAAAGAATATTAGTTTCCTTTTTAAAAATTCCCTCAATAGCAACTCTGCCATCAACTCAATATGTGATATTGAATAACTTTCCCCATTTTCTTATCAGTCAAATGGCAGGATTGAAATAAATTATTTCTAAACTCCAGTCATTTTACTGGTACTGGATTTCTCAGAATAGCTCCACTACAAATAACATTGTTGCCATAAACCTCCAAATTATATTAGGAATATTGATACCTACAGAATGTGTTCCAGGTATTCTTGACATGAAAAATATTTCCAAAATCCTCCAGCAGACAATCTATCACATCTTTAAATTTAGAAATTATAATTGTTACATTATAAGGTCTATCCCCACCCTCAGTCACCTTTTGTGCTCCTCTCTCAGAACCAATAAAACTAAAGCTGATAACTCTTGAATTTCTAACCCTGTAATATCACACATATTTGGGATGCTCAAAAGTGGCAAGAAATAGTCTTTAATACTTTTAATTCAATTATTAAGCTTTTTATTGAGTGGAGAGCTTCTTGTGACTGATCTATTCCCCTCTGAAGATTCTCTTCTGCATATTAAATAACTCACTCTCTGGCCAATTTGTCACCAAATCTTACTGATTCTATCTCCTTAACATATATTCAAACTGTCCCTCTTCCCTATTATTTGTGCTCCATAGTTATGTTTCATTCAAATAAATAGTTATGAATAGTTATTGTATGCTACATACTAGAGAGTGAATATACAAAATTGAAAAAGACAGGCTCTGCCTTCAAGGAGAACTGTAAATAGCCTTAGCATTCATCTCGTCCAGTTGGCTGACTCTATAGACCAAGAAGCTGAGACTCAGAAAAGGAAACTGACCAGTACAAAAATCACACAGCTAATAAGTTGCAGAGCTAGGTCTAGGACCCAGATTTTTTGACATCCCCATTCACAATAATTTCCTCACTGTTGTGGTAAACTTAAAAATAACCAGCCCCTTCAATGAATCACCATTATCCTCATTTACATTTCATAATACTTTAGAGTTTATAGGTCTACATTTGTCATCTAACTTAATCCTTGTAATGTTTCTGCAAGAACTTATTATTATGAATTATAGTGACCCTGAATCTCAAAAGAGGTTAGGTAACTTATCTTGGTATAAGTTCTGAAATTTATGCTCCAAATTTATGAATTTCCCTCAGACCACATTTCCTTTCACATAGTAGGTGTTATATTACAATAGGCATGTGTGGGGACTAGAAATGTTTAACCCACGGATCCAATTTTTGAAGTATACAATGTAGATAGCTCATAGACTGTAACTAACAGTCATGCTAGGTGTTAAGGGTTTCCTTTTCCTGGAATTGTTCTATCCTCTAAAGATTGATGTTTCTGACCATCTACTTTTAAAAACTGCAACAATAAAAACCAAAAGACTTGTATGCATGCATATAAGCCTAACCAATGGACAAAGACAACAGGGGGATGAGAACATGAGTGAGAGAATGGGGGGATAGTGAGGAAATACAGACACATATGTAACACCTTAATTAATAAAGAAATTTAAAAAATCTCTTAAGTTACTTATTTTTAAATCAACAAATGAAATTTTTACCAAAATTAAATTGAGGTTTAAGAAAAAATTGAAAGATAAAATTATCCAGAGTTAATATTAGACTATACCAAATATTTAGCACAGGTTTACAGGGAGTGAAGCCATTGTGTTGCAGTCAGGAATGACTTGTTCAAGGTTTTAGAACAGGAAATTGGCAGGTAAACAGTGAAAAATAAACTCTAGAAATTACTTAGAATGCAATAACTGATTGTGATGACTTAAAATTACAAGCCAAGTCTCTGGGATAGTGGTAATAAATTAAGAGTAAAATGTAATTCATTGAACAGAGACTCTTAAAGAGCCTCTTGAATCTCTCTCAATGGGTGAACAGAAAGCTTTTCAGCTGCTCAAGCATACAGTGACCAGTGTCCAAAGTCCCAATCAAGGGCAGACTTAAAGATAAAAAAGAAGACTTTGTGAGCTCTGTTAAAATTCTATTTTGTATCTGACATTGAGACAGTTCCTCTCCAAAATAAAAAGGAGAACCTTTAGCCTGAGTTTCACCAGGCACTCAACACTTTCTGGTTCTCTGTGATTTGAGATCCAATTAGACTGGTAAGATGAGGTATGAACAGAAAGGATGGTCTTGCCATTTAAGAGAAAAGCTGGACTTTAGTATGTATATCTTTAATGAGGTGTGTTGAAAGAATGATTTGAGTGTCAATTAGCAGGGTCCGGTAAGGAATGTAGTTTTTCTCTAAGCACAATTGGAATCTAGACATTATCTGATTCATAATGCCTTGCAAAGGAGGCAAAAGTAGCTTAAGAAGGCCAGCATGGAAATCTTTTCAGCATTCTATGGAGATGGTAAGAAGCTGTTAGATTTGGGATTGAGTTTCAGGGAGTCTAGAGGGGGTGCTAGAATTAAGATTATAACAATTATGATCAGAGAGAAATTAGCAATTAATATGGGGGAGATAGGTTTACAGTTGATATTTTTTTTTCATTAACTCAACAATCATCTTTGAACAAACATCCTGTGCCAATCCCCAGAGTGGGTACAGAGGTATAACAGTGAATCAGACTCTGTCTCTGTCTCTGAGAACCTCCTAGTCCAATGGTTGGCAAATTGCGGCTCTGTAGACTAATGAGTTTGCCGACCACTGGCCTAGACTCTCAATTCCAATAATTACAGGCTATTGTTGTTCCTTGTGATTAAGCCCTTATCACACTCATTAGTCAACAGAGTGGCAAACTTTGTCTCATAAGCTGCATGTGGCTTGTGAGCCACAGTTTGCCAACCACTGTCCTAGTTATAAAGGGAAGACATTTTATCAATAAGTCATTGTACTAAGTTGTTACAGTTGCTTTAACCAAAGTTGGGAATAATTATTCCTACCTGGATTGGGAGGTGGAATGGACTAAATCACCTTTATTAAAAAAGATAGATGTGCTTGAGCTAGAATTTCAAAGTGTGATTGCCTTGATTTTTACTGGTTGAGGACAGCATGCTTGGCAGGATTCAAGATGCTCCCCATGACACTCTCCACCCTTCCTTTATACACATTTCCCTCACCATGAATATGGATGAAATCTGTGAATAGGATGAGAAAGCATTCTCCATGATTATCTTAGGTTATATGGCAAAATTGGATTTGTAAATGTTATAAAGTTCCCAAATCAGTTGACCTTAATGTAGGAAGATTATCTAGGTGAACAATGAGAAGGATTTGAAATGATATTACTAACTTGAAGATGGAGGAGGCCATGTGGCAAGAAATGTGCATGGACTCTAAAAGAGCAGTACCCATGGGCAAGCAATGAAGAAGTAAGAACCTCAATTCTACAACCACAGGAACTGAATTCTGCCAGCAAGAATGAGCTTGGAAGCAGATTTCTCCCTCTCCCCAAAGCATCTGGTCCAGGTGGATTTCAGGCTTGTGGCACTGAGCAGAGAAGCCAGCCATGCCATGCCGCACTTCAGACCTACAGCACTGTGAGCTAGTAAATGAAAGCTGTTTTAAACTGCTGAGTTTGTGGTAATTTGTTACACAGCAGTGGAAAACCAATATAAATGGCTTTGTAGCTGAGCCTGCCCTAGTGAGACTTGGAGGTTTGTTTTTTTTATAAAGCAGACTTGTAATTGGGCAGATTGACTAAATGAGTCATCCTTTCCTTGCAGGTGATTCCTCATATATACATCCCTCATCTTTCCCCTCAAAAGGATTGAGCCAAATACAGCGTAGGGCAAAAGTAGGTTTCCAGCTATTTGTATGGAAAATAATACAATAATTAATAATTAATAATATAAGAATAAACTGTTTTATGTACTGACAACTGTAAACCTACTTTGTACCACCCTGTATTTCCTCTTTATTGCAACAGCCAAATTAAAATATTCCTTTGACAATTTTTTTAAAATCGTTACACAATTAATTTGAAGATTTTGTTCACTTTGCCTCTTACTGCTTTTTATAGGCTCCCTAAACTAAATATTAAATGAATAAATGAATGAGCTCATCAAACATTTTTGAAAAGTCTAAAAGAATAATTATTAATTTCTCCAGATTTATAGAGAACCACAACCATATCTTGTGTGAGACTTTATAGTCATTGTATAGCTTTGGTCTATGTGTACTGATTCCCATGTTGGGCTCTTCCTACTTTGCTCAGCCTTTAAATATTACTGTTCTTAAACGTTTTGTTCTAAGCCCTCTGCTCTTCTCAATGTATCCCTTTTACTGAGATTCTTAGCTAATGCCACAACTTTAATGGACATTTGTAAACTGATGACTTTCAAAATGTTATCTCTGTCTTTAGATTAGAGCCTGGTTATAACAAGGATTTAAATAGAGCTTAGTTTCCCAACTATTTTATTCTTCCTTGACTATTCCCTTCAAAGAGTCCTCAATTGAGAAAGGGTTTTTAGCAAAGAAAAAAAAAAGCAATTTCTTATATCAGACATTTTAAATTTGAAACCAAAGGTGTTACCTGAGGATGATTTTTCTAGGGAAGTTTTCATTTATGTAGGTCTAGCTGTCATCCAGGTAAGATGACCAGTCTTCTGGGAGTAGTGTCCATGGTATTGCCTATAATCTGTATTCTAAAATTATTCTAAAGTGTCCCTTTGTATCTGAAGTAAAATTTAGATTTGGGCTTTTAAGGAAGGAGTGCAAAAACCCCAAGATGAACAGTTTGATTGAGAGATGCTACTGGAGTAATGAATAATGAGGTAGACACTCTCTATAAGAATTTAGAGGGTGCAAATACTAAACAGAGAGGGACTGGCCCTCTGGGAGTGAGTAGGTGAAGACATATAAAAGCAGAAATTAAAAAAGTGTGTTGTGAAGTTGTGCACATGAAACTTATATAATTTTATTAACTAGATTATTTTCAGATCTCTTCTGAGATAAGGAGGCATGGTCCAGTTTTATTAGTGTATATAGTCTTAACTAGTTCTCATTTAAATACCTAGTTAAATAATTACTCTATGTCAAAATATCCAATTTTATCCTATCTATTACTTCTGCTACTCCTCCATATCAAAAGCCCTTCTTCAATTATAAACATCTTCAATTAAAAATGCCCTCATGTAACACAGTATTTTAGAAAATGAGCTTTGGTGTCAGGCAGGATTAAGTTTGAATTCTGCCTTAGCCAGTTATTAGATATTTAACTTTAGGCATCTTACTTCCTTGATATGAACATTGGTTTTGAAATGGAGATGATGCATATAATCCAGTTTATAATAACTATTAATATAAATTATGTATCATATTTAACATAATTTACCTATGGAAGGAACTTGATAAATTCAAGTTTTATATTATTTTATAGACATTATTTTTTATTTTAATAACCCATATTATAAATATTGATCAGTCTTACATATCTTCACATTAAATACTCTACTTCAGTCCTAAATAGTATTCTTTTCTCTTAACTATAATCATGTATTCAAAATTATCATAAATTTACCTAATTTTAAATTTTCACTGGTATTATTTTTCATCTTATATACACCAACCAGATCTTAAATAGCTTGCATGTTAATTATCCTGCTTCAGTCTTAAATATATCCTATTTCAAATCCCCATTTCAGTTTAAATAACCTCCACCCTAAATACCTGTAATAAAGGACATTTGCTATTTTAATTTGGACTCTCTCCTCCCTTCTTACATTTTGGGAAATTGTTCCTCTCTCGTGCCTTGTAGTTAAAATGTGGTTTTCAGTTGTTATTTTCCACCTCTGCAATCACCGAGACTGTCATATGACTCTGGCCTCCCTCATGGTCCCTTGTCCACAGTGATAAGTTCATGATGAGCAAGTGAGTGCCACATGCTAGAGAGACTAGAAACAGTCATTCTTGGACTTTTCCTTCTGAAAATAAGAGGAAGTCTCTCTTTCTTGTTAAAGTATAAGCCAAAAAAGGAAGGAATCCTGAAGAATCTGATAGCTGCATGTTCTTTGTCATGAAAAAGATAGAAAAGGACAACAAGGTAGAAATTTAACTTTGTTCCATTTGTCTCTCTGCCCTCTAGTGCACCCTGTCCCTCCTGGAGAAGTAACCAGGGTCATTAGTTTTCTGCCAAGGAGCTGTGAGTTCCTGTTGAGACTCTTTTCTGCTCATTGATTTTTTTTTTAATTAAAATAATGTACAAATCACCAAAAAGAGATACAATAATTTGTACCTTCTTTCTGAGGAAAATAAGCATAACCTTATTTATAATTAGGAAGTGATTTTTCTAAGAGACAACTATGTAGAGGAGACCAAACTTTATAAGTCCAAGATAAATGATACTTGTAGATAGAATGAAGCTAATGGAGTGTAGTGGATACGGATCCTGATTCCCTGTGAGCTTGAGCATGAACTACCTGCCTAAATTCAAGTTTCTTACACACAAAATGCTGTCAATAGCATAATCCTCTTGCAGAATTTTTGAGGATTAAAGAAATAATGTAGAGCAGGTCTCTTAGCCTCTCAAAGTGTATTTTTAGGACGGAAAAATTGGAAAAATAGTACCTGGCCTTAGATACTAAATAAGACCCAGTATCTGAACATTTTTAGAAATGGGGTGGGGAAAACAGTAAGTAAATATAAGATATGCAGTTTTACCATTCAGGAGATAAGAATTTGCAAATAACTTGTCAGCCATTTCGGACTAAAAATAAATGTATACAGATGCCGTTTACCATGACATTTTATAAGTGGTCCACTTTTTCTAATAACTTTCATAAGATTTCCTAATTTAGGTAAGCTATATTTTTGCTTATATTTCAAATCGTCTTAAAGCTTTCTTTCCCCCAGGGTTTAAACTCAGATTTTTATTGTCTTTTCTTCTCACTGAAGAATTAAGTACTTATCATAGCTTGTAATTTAATTCCTGGGTAGTAGACTAAAGCACATGACACTACAGCTTAACGTGAGTATAAAAAGGTGAAAATTTGATACTTTTCTTCTGAGAGATAATTGAAAGAAGGGAGTCACTTTAAAATGGGAAAACTATTTTTAACTTAGAAAAGGTTTGTGTACTAGAAGACTTGACTTCCTATAGATAATACCAGAGAGCCAATCAATTTACCTCAAAGTACTGAGAGGAGGAAGATTGATAGCTTTTTCCATGGATAGAGAGAGTATTGTCTGGAAAAAAGCGGTGCAGATAGTCCTCTCACCCAGGCTGCACTAACCCCTCTGCTCCTATGACCTTCTCATCTTACTCTGGGCCCCTATAAACCACCCTGCAACCATGAACGTCTACCTTCCACCATCTCATGTCATAATGTTAGGATGCTATTATTCAGGAAGAAAAGGAAAGTAAGAGTAAGAGGTTCAGCATACTTCCTGTTTCTTCCCCTCCCCCAATTTAAGTTTCATTGATTTTTTTTGTCTGTTCCTGTTGTCGAAGTCACAGTTTCTATTTATAATCTTGTAATTATAACTGTAAATTTATAACATACATTCTTAACAGCGTGTTTTTTCTAACATAGTTGAAAATTATTCAATACCTTTATCTTCCTGGGAACATGTCAGAAATTTAGTTGCCTAAAGCTATTCTCCAAACTATATCCCCTTTCTTTCCTAAGAATTTTAATTACATATTAATATATATATGTACATATATATATGTGTGTTTGTATATATATATATATATGTATGTATATATATATATATATACATACATATATATATATATATTTTTTTTGTGTGTGTGTGTGTGTGTATAAACAAGTTATTGTTATTTTTACTGCTAGAGGACAGATTTGCCAACATATTTTATCATTCTTTCCTCTCACATTTGTTCTTGTATCCCAGTATTCCCCTCTGATTGCATTTTTCTTCTTGTGAATGTAAATCTTTTGTTAATACTTTAATAAAGGATATATGGATAATAAATTCTCTTAGTTATTATGTGTCTGGCAAATGTTGTTATGTTCTTTTAACTATTGAATGATTGTTTAGGAATATTCTAAACTGGCAAATATTTTCTTTTATTACTTTGAAGAATTATTTTCCCTATCTGTTATTGTTTATGAGTTCTACTGTTGAGCTAATTATTATAGGTAGCCAACATGCCTTTCAGTATGTTAGCATTTAAGATGACTTTTTCCTTAATCTTGATATTTTGCAGTTTCATTTCCCTTTTATCCTCAAGTTCTAAGGGGGACACTTATTCACATCTAGGTGGTGACTATGTTTCAGACTCTTCCTGTATTTACTCTATTCTGTGTCTTGCTGATTTTCTGCAGCCTCATGGTACCTCCTCTATTCCACTGGTGCCGTTTTTATACTTCCCTGGCCTGATGTCTTCATTGGTTGCAGTCGTTCTTGATCCTTATGGTTTAGTTCAAATTTCATATCCACCAGAAACTACTCTCTAATCATATCAGTCAGAATGAATCTTGCCGCTCCCAAATATCAATAACATGTATTATTGATCCAGAATGTGTACCATATTTAGTCTACACAGCCTTCTCTTAAAAATGTTAAAGAGCTTATTTTAAAAGTGTAGGTTTTATAAATAGACAAACCAGAGTTCAAATTTCAGCTCTCTACTAGATAGATGTGTGGTGATTTGTGGAAAATTTATTTCACTGAGCTCTAGTTTCTTCCTTTAAAAAATGGAAATAATATATACCTTATAGAGTTGGCATAAGACCAAGCTATCAAATCTGCCCAGTTACCAGATAGAAATATATTTATAATAATACAGACAATCCAAAGTTCTTGTTCTTGTCCCATGCAGAACTCTCATTTCTCTTTAGAAAGCACACCAAGCTCAATGAGCATGGTTTGAGTGTTGACCTATGAATTAAGAGGTTCCCCATCAGGACATATGCCCAGTTACAAGTTCAATCCCCCATAGGGATGGTGCAGAAGGCAGCCAATCAATGATTTTCTCTCATCATTGATTCATTGATGTTTCTCTCATTCATTCTCTCTCTCTCTCTACTTACCTCTCTCTCTACCACTCTGAAAACAATAGAAGTAGGTTTTTTTTTTAAAGAAAGCACACCAAGGTTTGCTTTCAGAAGCCCTAAAGCAGATGTTCCACATGTGCTTTCAAACCAGTCTGTCTACTGCAAACCCCATGTGGGTTCTGATTCATTTCTCCTTTGGCCTCGGACCAAGAAGGTACTTGAAGTAAATGTTCTCTGATCAAGAAGGTACTTGAAGAAACTGAATCATCATCATTGAGGACTTGATACCCATTTATTAATGTAAAAAGTATTTATTGAGAATGTACTATACATCATATATAGATTTTGATTTAAGCAATGTAAGAACTGCTAGAAGCATATCAGTGAAAAAAATTTAAAAAATTTCTGTGCTATGAGCCAGGAGATCACAGTGTGATTCCCAGTCAGAGTACATGCCTGGGTTGTGGGCTCAATCCCCACTGAGCAGCGTGCAGGGGGCAGCCAATCAATGACTCTCTCTCTTTCATCATTGGTAGTTCTCTCTCTCTTTCACATCCCCTTCTTCTCTGAAATCAGTAAAAAAAAATATTTTATATATATATATATATATATATATATATATATATATATATATATATATTTTACAGAGAGGAAGGGGGAGGCATAGAGAATTAGAAACATCAATGAGAGAGAAACATCAATCAGCTGCCTCTGGCACACCTCCTACTGGGGATGTGCCCGCAACCAAGGTACATGCCCATGCTCAACACAGGAGCTGCCTCCACCTGGTGGTCAGTGTGCTCCCACAGCTAACCAACCTCCCACAGTCTCTCCCCCTGGCAGGCTGGCCAACCTCCCATGGTCCCTACCCCCAGTCGATTGGCCCCAATCACCAGCCAGGCTGAGGGACCCCTGCCCATGTATGCATTAATGCACTGGGCTTCTACTAGTAAATAAACAAGCAATTTTTATGCTTGAGACTGGATTGAATGAGTACATTCATTCAACAAACATTTTTAATTGCTAATTAAAATTCCAAACACTGATTTGATGAATTAACAGATATGATTCTGCTATCATGGAGTATATAGAATAATATAAAAATATATACTTAAATAAACTTTATTTAAATATATATTTAAATAACATTCAAATAAATATGCAATAAGAAACTGTGATATATGCAATGTAGAAAAAGAATGTTCTGCAGTAAAAAAGAAAAGAAAAAAAAGAATGAAGTTCTATGAGATATAATGATGGTAGGTACTCAGGAAAGGTTTTGCTTAGTCACTTAAAAACAAAGATGAAAGGTGAGAAGGAGACTGCTATTCTGAGAGTGAGAACAGAGATATCCAGGTAGAGAGAAGGGCATGTGCTAATGTTGATGCAAGAGTGCTGCCTCTGCCTGCATGGCCTTCAATGCTTGGAGTGCCAGAGGAGATGGGGAAGTAGACAGATGGCCACTCATCAACTTTGTGCCTTGCCTTTGTTCTTGGAACCTGACACAGCACTCTTTGCTCCCTATTTTGTACAAAGTTCCCCATAAAAACTTCTTTTTTTAATCTTCTGTAAGCTACCATGTGGGGACACACACACACACACACACACACACACACACACACACACACACATCACCACAAGAACCGATAGCAATTTGCTGACACAGCACAACTCAAATCCTTCCAAAGAAATTACATTTCTCCAAAGAAACATTCTTCTGAGATATATCCATACCTACAATATAGGTAATCTTCTCTATATAGAGCAATTTCTCTTGACCTAAGTATAATCTCAAATATTTTCAGGGCAGAAATAGATCTTTGCTTTATTTTTGTCCAACCAAAAGGCCCATTTGGGTGACTTCCCAGAAGAAAAGAATGACATTCACTAAGGGTGAAATTCATCTGTACCTTTTACAAAATAGAAACCAGCTGAAATCTCTGAAAGTGCAGTTTTTCTTGTTTCTCTTCTGCCCATCCTATCTTCCCATCAGAACTTCAAGACCTTTGTTCCACCAATTCAGCAACCTTCCCAGGAGGTTCTGCAAGAAGGAAGCTCTTGCCAAGCATGGCACAGGGATAGGAGCACCTTGCTCCAGGGATCATTTCCTGCCCCCTATGCAGTTCTGCCTTTCCCAGTAAAAGTGAAAGTGTACAGCATGGCTCTGGACATACCGTAGGCATTATTTTTTAAATTAAAAACTTTTTAAAGCTACAGTTTACTTTCAATTTTATTTTGTATTAGTTTCAGATGTACAGCCTCATGGTTGGGTAATCATATGCTTTGCAAAGTGATCCCCCTGCTATTTCCAGTGCCCATCTGGCACCATATATAGTTATTATAATATTATTAACTAATTTCCTTTGTTGTACTTTACATCCCTATGACTATTTGTAACTACCAATCTGTACTTCTCAGTTCCTTTACCTTTTCCACCCAGTCCACACCCTTCTCCCTTCTGGTGATCATCAGTCACACAGTAGTCATTAAATTAATGAAACTGGGTTTCTTCCTCTTATTTATGTATGTAATCATTTAGGTTATACGTTTCTGAAGAATAGTAACAGTTTCTTATAATTTTTGTGCTTCCCACAGATTTAGGTTTAAGCAAATTTATTGAATAAATTTCTATGTGCTAGTTACTATGCCAAGAATTTCCTTACATATTTTTCATCCAACCCTATGACAAGTATATGAAGTATATCTTGTTACTTTATTTTTTGATGACTAAATATAGGCTTATATATATCAAGTAACTGGTTCTAGATAATACAGCTACTTAGTAGTAAGGCCAGGATTAAATCCAGCTCACCCAGTCCTTAAAAGGATATTCTTTCCAGTGACATGATACCAATAATCATAGCATCTAACCATGTGCTGTGAGCATTTTATGCTTTCATAATGCTTGTGAAAGAATCAGAATTAATCTGTTGCTTAAAATGATAAATACTTGTTAGCATGCTATGCCCTTTTTTTAGCTTGAAAACTTTATTTAAATGAATGTGAAGAGATTTATATAATATAAAAGTAAAACCAAGTAAAATGTACATATAGTATGATTCTGTTTTTAAAATACATATGTGCAGGGTCAGGGGAAAGTAGGTTTATAGTTTCGTGGTTTTTTTGTTTTGGTATGGAAAAGAATAAAATAACAAATAATATAAGAGTAAACTCTACATTTTGCATTTTCACAACTGCAATCTATTTTTGCTCCACCCTTGGTATATAGGCATATATAGAAGAAATTGTGAGTAATATGCACTGAAGTTTAAACAAATTTTATGGAAAGTAGGATAACCAGTGATTTTTATCTTCATTATGCTATATATTTTCTCTTTTACCTAAGCATTTTTCTGTACTGCCTATTATTTGTACCCTAACAAATTTATATTTAAGATGATTCAAAGACTTGAACCATTTATTTATTCCATAGATGTACTTGATGACAAATTCTAGGGCATGGTGAATCAGATTTAATATATATATATGCGAATACTGCAAAATTTGCAACGTATGTACAGAAAATATTAGATTTGTATGTTAGTGTCCTTTCCAATCACTTGACAAACCATATGATACTTAGAAAATATATTAGAACATATATGACCTAATATTCTTTTAAAAACAGCAGACTAGCATTTGTCTTTCCACTGACACATTTGAAAGAATGTCAAAATGTAATTTTGATTAGAGAAAAAAATGTGACACATCTAGAATTATAAATGCAAATCACAGTAGATATTTGATTTCATCTAATCAAAGACGTTATTTTTAATTGCTATGGAACAAGATGATCTTGTGCAAATGAGGTGTTAATAACAGTACTTTATATTTACATAGAGATATTCTATGAGCTTAACATACTTCATGAATTGAAAGAAGCTCTATTGGTGCAATTACTTTGGAAAACTCTTTGACAGTGTCTTCTAAACCTGAATTTATATGTGACTTTTGACATAGAAACTTCACTTTTAGTGTGCATGCAACAGAAATACATATTTTTGTTTTCCAAAGGACATGTCATAGCAGCACTATTAATAAAACTCCAGGCTGGGAAGTACCCAAATGTCCATCAAAAATAGATTGACTATAGAATGAATAAAAAAAAATTATTCAACATACAATGGAATACTATGCAGCAATGAGAATGAATTAATCCAAACCTACATACAACAATGTGGATGAATCTTACAAACATAATGTTGACTGAAAAAATCCAGTGCAAATAGGTGAAAACTGTATGATTGTATTTTTATGTTGTGCAAAAGCAAGCAAAACTAAACTAGACATTAGAAGTTAGGATAGTGATTACTCTTGGTGTGGGTAGTAATATGAAGGGTGCATGAGTGGAGGCTATGTAGAGTGCTAGGTCTATTCCATTATTGGGTCTGAGTGCTAGTTTCACAAATGTGTTCAGATCATAAAAATAGTTGAGCTTTATTCTTATGACACATGTAGTTTTCTATATCTATATTATAATTGAATTTCCTTAAAGTATGTTCACATATATGTATAGCTTTAGACATCTAACTCTTCTAGATTTTTAGATGTGGTTTTGTTAGCACCTCAAGTAATTGTCATACATTTAATTCATTAATTCAAATTGTATACTGTGTACTTACTCTATAATGGGTGAATAATAGGGTATGCTGATCCAAAAAATATAGAAAAGAAAAGAAAGAAAATCTAGTCTTTGTGTTCAAGGAATTCATATGGGTGCATGAGGACAGGTAGGTAATCAACTATAATAGAGAATAGCATGTAGAAATAAGTCCAGGATGTTTTGCTAAAATTAAATAGGAATATCCAAGCCATACTGTGGACTAGGGAATCAGAGAAGGCAGCCTGGGACAGGTGATATATGACTTTTGCTTGAAAGATAAGCAATTACACAGACAAAGACTAGGAGGAGACACATTCCAAGCAGGGGGAACTGCATTTTGGAAGTATCCTATCTAATAAAAGAATCATATGCAAATTGACCATCACTCCAAGATACAAGATGGCTGCCCCCATGTGGACACAAGAGGCTGCCACAAGATGGCCTGGGGAGAGGGCAGTTGTGGGCAGTTAGAGGTGACCAGGTCAACAGGGGAGGGCAGTAGGGAGGAACCAGGCCTACAGGAGAGGACAGTTTGGGGGGACCCAGGCCTGCAGGGGAGGGCAGTTGGGGATGACCAAGCCTGTAAAGGAGGACAGTTAGGGGTAGTCAGGCTGGCCAAGGAACAGTTAGGTGTCAGTCAGGCTGGCAGGGGAGTGGTTAGGGAGTGATCAGGCTGGCAGGCAGAAATGATTAGGGACAATGAGGCAGAGGTAGGTGAACAGTTGGGAGCCAGTAGTCCTGGATTGTGAGAGGGATGTCCAACTGCCCATTTAGGCTTGAGCCCGGTGGGTCCCAGATTGGAGACAGTGCAAGCTGGGCTGTTTAAAGTATTACAAATAGTAGTACATATGTCTCCTTTTATCCCCCCAATTAATCTCCCCCCTGGCCTTCCCTACCCTCACCTGCCCCCTGTCTTGTATCCATTGGTTATGCTTATATACATGCATACAAGTCCTGCGGTTGATCTCTTACAGGCCTCCCACCCCCCTCACCCTTCCCTGCCTTCCCACTGTAGTATGACAGTCTGTTCATTGCTTCTTTGCCTCTGTATCTCTTTTTTCTTTTTTCCCCCTGATTCTTTTCTTTAATAAGATCTTGCCTCTGCAGGCTAGAAATAAACCTATAAGAACAAAAAATGTTTGAGTCCCAATTTCAATGTCCAGTAGTTCTGAGTCCCAGTTTCAATGTCAAACAGTTTCTTATGTGTACATGTCAGAAATGGTATGTGGATAGTGGACAAACGGTGGCAATGCAGGTCCGACCCTCTCTGGTTTGGTCCTAGGCATCCTGTAGCGACATACAGCTGCTGACTGCGTACATGGCAAGGCGTTGTCAATGTCTTCCATCTCTGGACTGTTTCTCCCTTTTTTTTTTTTGTGGTTGGAGCAGACCTGTCAATTCCTCTCTGTTGCAGGAATCCACTTGGTCTTGGAGTTGTTTTCTGAAAGTATATGACATATTCTCGACCAAGAGTTAATACAGGAACCTTTTCTATATAATTGACTTGGGGTCCTTTTTATTTTTGCCCAAACAAATTTCCTTTGGCTTATTTTGACATCATGTGTGTTTTTCACGGGTGTCTTACTGTTAGCATTACAAGTGAAAATTAATTTTCTAAAGTAAAAATTTTCTAGATTTAATTCACTTACTGGATATTTTTCTTTGCATGATGCTATCCTACCATCCCCACTTTTTTGATTAATGGAGACTTTTGTAAATTTTTTAATGCAATCTTGATAACTTTAAATTTTACTTTTTTGCACAAAAATATGACTGCTTTATGTTCATTGCATGTTAAGCAATTTTACCATGAGATGAACTACCAATATTACCAATTAAGTTTTACTTAATACTTTAGAAACCGCTTTTTGTCTAGTACAATGAAATTTTCTTGAATATTCACTTATTTCAATTAGCCAATTTAAATGAATCTGAAAGCTTGATTACTCTTTTACTGTCACATTTAATACTCAACAAACAATCTTAGATTACCCTGTAATATTAGTAGAAAGGATTATTTGCATTCTTGAGTAGGCCTGAGCATTACTGGTGCTAGGCTGAATTTAGATATAGGGCAGCTGCTGTTGGCCAAGTTTCTGTCTGTTTGTTACCTGGGTCCTGATGTGATCTGGGCCAAGTCTCTGTCTATTACCTAGGTCCTGATCTGAGCTGGACAAAGTCTCTGCTTGTTACCTGGTTCCAAATCTGTGCTGAGCATGGGAAGTGAAGCAGCCATGGGGGCAGGAGGTTCAGGCCCCTGCAAGGTTGGGGGGGGGGTGAGGGTCTGTGTCCTATCTCTGTTGACCCAAGTTCTCTCCTGATGGCCCCTCTCTGTGATTGTTCCTGTCTTAGGTTGTTCCTTCCCTGAGGAATCTTACCCGTTTCTGGCTAACCAGTCATCCTCTGGGGCCAAGCAGGGTGATGTGAGGTTCAGTTCTGTCTCCTTGGTAGCCTTTGTCCCTATAACCTCCACACCACCCACACCTGCCTTGAGAGCCCTCGCCTGCTGGCGGAGCTCTGGCATTGGTCACATATCTCGGGGAACTCAGGTTCTTTCTCCAGGGAGGGCCCAGCTCACACCATTGGGCGAGAGACAGATCCATTATACCAGCCACTCAAGGCTTCAACCTCAGCATGAATAGAAAGCTCAGGCAATAGCTGAGGGCAATTGGATTCACACAAGTAATTGAATATGCAGCTGATTTTTAGATTTGGGGAATTAGGTAGTAAGTTATATTGTTCCATAGACAATGTTAAATTGAATATTAGTCTATCTGTCCTTAATTTTTTTTAGGTGGAAGCATTACCACTCATTATTGTCTACAACACCCTCTGCCTCTTCCTGTGTGGCACAAACCTAGGCCAGAACTTAGCTTGTTCTCAAGAATCATTGCCAGGAGTATCTTTGACTTGGATAAAATCTCTCTATTCAGGTAGATCTTTAACCTAGAAAAGTCTCTTCAGAGATTTTTTTGTACACATAATACAAGTCTGTTTTTTTAGAATAGAAAAATTTGTATACTAACAAATTTAAATTTAAAATAATTCAAAGGCATTGGTGGGCTCCACTGGTCTCTGTGATGCAGTAAATGGTAGGGGCAAAATACCTGCTATTCAGGCTCTTAGCTAGTTTGGCTGAGTGGATAGAGAGCATTGGCCATACTGAAGGGTCTTGGGTCTGATTCTGTTTAAGGGCACATACTTCAGTTGCAGGCTTGATCCCTAACCCGGATTAGGGTGTTTGCTGGAAGAAACCAACAGTGTGTCTCTCACATTGACATTTCTCTCTTTATGTCCCTTCTTTTCCCTTCTACTCTCTAAAATCAATGGAAAAATATCCTTGGATGAGGATTAACTGACAAACAAACAAACGAATAAATAAATGTAAAAATAGATATGCTATTCAGGACAAAGAATCTCCAAGATTGCTGAGCACATCAGTAAAACACTGAGATGGGAGAAAGAAGAATAAATCTAGGTTGGAGCAAACACACTCTGGAAGTACTTATTATCCTATCTAATAAAAGAGCAGTATGCAAATTGACCATACACCATACCCACAATCCGTGCCCACCAGCCAATCAGAGCGAGTATGCAAATTAACTCAACCAAGATGGCTACGGCCACAGAGAGAGAAGGAAGGAGGCTTGGGTTGCTCCTGGCAATAGAGGAAGCCAAGCTTTCCACTTAAGGCAACAAAGTTTCAATGGGTGTGCGAGCAGAAGGCTTGGTTCGGCTCCAGGCTACAAAGTTTCAATTGTAGAAAATAAAGAAATCCCAGATACCAGGACCTCTGCTTGGGTTGCCAGGGGATGTGGCTGGCTTGCATACCACCACAGGCCTCTCACCCAGGCCTCCCCACGCCCCAAGGGAACACCCACCCTGATCCAGGACATTCTTCAGGGCAAACCAGCTGGCCCCCACGCATGCACCAGGCTTCTATTCTATCTAATAAAAGATTAATATGCAGATTGACCATCACTCCAGTACACAAGATGACTGCCCCCATGTGTTCAAAAGATCCTGCCCCCATGTGGACACAAGATGGCCACCACAAGATTGCCAGCAGGGGAGGGCAGTTGGGGTGACCAGGCCTGCAAGGGGGGACAGTTGGGGATGATCAAGCCTGCAGAGGAGGGCAGTTGAGAGTGACCAGACCAGCAGAGGAGGGAAGTTGGGTGTGACCGGTCCTATAGGGAAAGGCAGTTGGGGAGGACCCAGGCCTGCAGGGGAGGGCAGTTAGGGACAAATAGGCTGGCAGGGGAGTGTTTAGGAGGTAATCAGGCTGGCAGGTAGAAGCAGTTAAGGACAATCAGGAAGGCAGGCAGGTGTGCAGTTGTGAGCCAGCAATCCTAGATTGTGAGAGGGATGTCTGACTGCCCATCCTGGATTGGTCCTAAACGAACAGTTGGACATCCCTCAAGGGGTTCCAGATTGGAGAGGGAGCAGGCTGGGCTGAAGGAGACTCTCCTCCATGCACGAATTTTGTGCACTGGGCCTCTAATTGTTTATAAGGTTGGATATACTGAAAAGGGAATCCTACTATATCCAAGTTAGATGTCATCCTGCTAGTTCTGGCATTAAGCATGAACCACAGTAGCTCTCACTGGAGCAGAAATTGGCAAGTTAGGATTTGTCATTCTCCTCAGTAATGTTCTGAACTTTGAGGAAGCCATGAGTATTGGAGCTGAGCCCTATCATACTTCGAAAAATGTCATTAAGGATAAGTGAGGATAAGAAGCTACCAGTCAAAGGCGTAAGGCAGTTTTCTGTTAATATTGCATATCAGTGGCCAAATCCAGCTCACTGCCTGTTTTTGGAAATAAACTTTTATTGGAAAACAGCAAGACCCATTTGTTTATGAATTGTCTATAACTAATTATGTGCTACAATGGCAGAGTTGAATAGTTGTGACAGAAACTATATAACTCACAGAGTCGAAAATACTTATCACCTGGCCCTTTACGGGAAAAGTTTGGCCACATCTGCTTGAAGTGTAAACAAATGCTGGGACTGCTAGAAAATGCTACTGCACAGATGAGGTTTTAATTGGAATAGACTGAGTTCTCCTAGTCTGGATTTACAATCTGGAATTTAACTTCTGCTAATCTTAGCAGATATATCAGCCCTTGGTAATTCATAAAGGACTACACAATGGTATCTTGAAAAAATTCTCTGTCCAAAATGACTGGGAAATCTGGGGTGGGAATCATTTTTTAAACAAATATCCTCGTGGTGGAAGATGATCTCTTAGTGGTCGACACTAAATAGATTGACAAGACTGAGGATGAGGAATAATGCAAGTGCTTCATGTTCCAAGTGGACCAGATTGGCTCTGGGTGTCTTCAGCTGCTTAATCCAATGAGAGAACACCATAGGTTTTCATTATTTGGGAAACTGAAAATGCTTTTACTGCTGAGTATGTTGCACCTTAATATGAATCTGCTTCTTTGAATTGAAGAAGTTCTGGATAAAAGATCCAGAAGCTTCCTCGCCATTTAAGCTCTAGGACTGTTCAGTTGGATAGATGTCTGTTGCTGTTCTAACCAAATAACCCAAAACAGAAGACCAGTATTGTACAAGGACCTCTTGTCATTTTCTCCCTCCCTTCACTTCCCTATGGTATTTTCACAGCTATTTGACATGCTATTGCTATATTAGAAGCCAAACCTAGGGGTCTGAAATCTTTTTTGGGAGATCTAGCTTGTTAGTCATGTGACTAGCTCAAAATTACATATTTTTTAAAAATATATTTTATTGATTTTTTTTTTTACAGAGAGGAAGGGAGAGAGATAGAAAGTCAGAAACATCAATGAGAGAGAGACATCGATCAGCCGCCTCCTGCACGCCCCACAGTGGAGACGTGCCCACAAGCAAAGTACATGCCCCCGACCGGAATCGAACCTGGGACCTTTCAGTCCGCAGGCTGACCCTTTATCCACTGAGCCAAACCAGTCTTGGCCAAAAATTACATATTTTTTCAACTTTATCCCACTATGAGTCTATGAATTCATGTACTTATGGTCCCCTGGAGCCCACAGGTAAACTTCCTCAGAGTTTTCATGTGGGAAAAAAGTCAGTAACTAAAAATAGTCCATTAGCTACTTTGCCACCAGGGAGTTTTTTTTTTTTCACTGTCCACACTGTTCTTTAGGGTATTGTATGCTTTCACCCTCTTCTAGTGCCTTTTCCCTCTTCCCAGATTATTGTTCCCTTTCAAATTCCAAGTCTTCTCTCTATTATGCAACATACTCAAATCTCTTCAGTTCCTAGTTTACATTCCCTTCAAGGTCCACCTTTGAGGTGCTTAGCAGTAAATAAAATAATCTATTTACTTAATGAGATCCCCCTTCTCTATAGGACTTGGAGTTGTAAATAGCAATATATTACATAAGTCAAGTGCCAAATGCAGTTAGTGTTAAACTAATGCTTTTTTCTCTTCCCTTCTGTGTGTTTTATTGTTGTTATATTCTTTTTTTCCTTATGTCAAAAAATAAATGTCTCATTACATCTGTTGACATTTGTGTTCTCTTATTTTGGATTTAAACTCATAAAAGGAAAGCTGTACATCCTTCTGGCCTTGCACAATGTAGCATGTGGAAGCAGGACACGTAATGCGTGTTCTTCAGATTTGATGCATGATACCAGAGAACACAGAGGGCCGTTTCTTTCACTTTTTAAAGACTTCTACCTCCAGATAGGCAATAGATCACCATAGCTTGGTATGTTACTAGAGTATAAACCAGAGTCTTCAAAACAGATCACATAGTGGTTAAGGTACAAGATTTGAATATATCACTTACTGTAGACTTTGGTCAGGTTATATAATCTCCCTAACTCTGTTTTCTCATCCATAAAATAAGTTCTAGCACATACTTCACAGAGTTCTTATGAAGATCAAATGAGACAATGAAAGTAAATTACTTTGCACTGAGACAGGCACAGAACTTCAAAAAATGGAGACTTCTTGTTAATATAATTGCCACGCTATAATGATTTTTGGCTTATACTAGTATAGTTGTCACAGAAATTGAAAATAAATGAGGCAAACAAATAAATGCCAGGAGGGAAATTGAGAAAGGTCTAGAATAAATCCCCAAGTGCATGTAAGATGCTATTCAATAACTTTTCTTTTTCACTTTTTATCTGGAAAATTTCTATATACAAAAGTAAACAGAAAGGGTTTAATAAATCTCATGTAATCATAATCCAGCTTCAACAATGATCAACGCATAGCCAATTTTCATTTTTATCACTACTCCTTTCTACCTCTTTTTCCACTGTATTATTTTTACATAAATCCCATATTGTACAATTTATTCCATAAACGCTACAGTATATATTTCTGAAAGATAAGGACATAAAATATAAGCATAACCAATAGGCAAATCTTGGTTGATTTGAAGCTGGAAGCTCTAGGTAACCCATTCACCTCCCCAGTGATGTTAACACACAAGCTGAGGTATAAGATTGTGCCATTAGGAATGGTAGCAAGGGTGTATGTTGGGGAAGAGGGGAGGATAGAAGGAAGATAAAAGTCACATTTTTATTTCATTAATGCCTAAAATCCTGGCAATCCAACATGAATAGGTCATAGGCCAGCTTTGGTTATTTTTGGGAGGCATCATGGTATAATGATGCAATAGACATGTGCCTTGGGCCAGAAAGATTTGGGTTCTAAGTCCTTATTATACTACATATGGCTTTATCCAGATTCCTGACTACTAATACTTTTGTATGCAATAGTTTACAGTTTATTAAATGCTTCTTTCACAACTGTTAGCTCACATGTTTCCTATTATCTTGGGGGAAGGAAACTGAGGCTCAAAGAGGTTAAAAACTTGCCAATGGTCACAGAGCCTCAGTTTCCTCAAAGATGATAAGGAACACATTGCTAACAGTTATAAAAGAAGCTGGATACAAGCCCAATTCCATCTGATAGAAACTCTCTACCCTTTCTTCAGAACCCCAGAATTTATTCCCTAGACCCCTCTACCCTTTTCTCTATTTTGACGAAGCAGAGAGGGTAGGAACCCCAATGTGGACTGGACACTGGCAGAGGGATCTGACATTGCAAGTTATGAATGCATGTGAGCAGGGGTGCATCCAAGTTTGTGGGGCCTTTAGCTTATTCAACTTAGTGGGCTGCTTTAAGATATTAATCACAAATACAAACTTAGTTGTGAAAGCTAGTATTGAGTTAGAATAAGAAAAGAAAACATCATATTATAATTTGTTTTATTTTTTATTTTTACTTCTTATTGAATTTAATGGAGTGAGATCCTATATAACAAAAAAGAAATATGTAGGGAACAAACAAAGATGGTGGCATAGGTAAACACCTACACTGCTGTCTTGCACAACAACTTCAAAACTACAACTAAAAGACGGACCAGACATCCTCCAGAACCACAGGAAAGCTGGCTGAGTGGAAATTCTACAACTAGAAGGAAAGAGAGGGGATCACAGAGACCAGAGGAGCTGCAAAGAGCTGAGGTATGGAGAAGTGTGGATAGAGAGACCGGGTGCCAGAGAACCTGGCTGGCTTTCTCTGGTGGGAGGGAGAGGGAGACTCCCAATGGCAGTGAACCCCTTATCCTATGACACTAAACCCCAGATCCAGCTGAAACTCATATGGGGGAGTTTGGACTGTGAAAAGAGAGAAGTGCATGGAAATTTAGGGGAGTTGCAAAAGATCAGAAGTCTGGTGGTGCACACGACACTGTGCACAGAGGACCAAATGCTGATTATGCTGCTGGCTTTCACAAGAGGGCAGAAAACAGACCCTCCCAACTATGCCACTTCAAACGCCACTAAATCCCAGTTTTGGGCGAAACCCTGGGAACTTAGACACATATGGTTCTGGAGCGCAGGGGAGCCAGAAAGGCAGCGGTCTAGAGGCACTGTGAATGTGGGCACCTGTGCACAGGGACCACTCTAGTGATTACCCAGTTACGTGAGACTCAGGGGCTGTAGAGGGCAGGGACGAGTGGAAGGCAAGGTGATCTGTTAAGCCCTGAGACTCCACTCATTCCAAGCTCACACATTGCAACTCTTGTATCATAAGGCTGAATCCAACACAGAAGTTCTCCCAGCATAATGAAAATGCCGAGACAGGGAAAGGGATCACAAACAAAAGAAATGGAGGAAAACAAACGACTGGATATAGAGTTCAAAACCATGCTTATAAGGTCTTTCAAGAATATCCTAGAAAAGTTGGATAAAGTTAGCAAGACCCAAGAGGAGATGAAAAAGGACGAACTAGAAATTAAACATACACTGACTGTGATAAAAAATATTATACAGAGTCCTAATAGCAGACTAGAGAAAGTCAAGAATCAAGTCAAAAATTTGAAATATAAAGAATCAGAAAGCACTGAACTGGAAAAGCAAGAAGAAAAAAGAATCCAAAAATGTGAGGATAATGTAAGGAGCCTCTGGGACAGCTTCAAGCCTACCAACATCAGAATTGTGGCTGTGCCAGAAGAAGAGAGAGAGCAAGATACTGAAAAGCTATTTTAAAGAAATGATGACTGAAAACTTCCCACATCTGGTAAAAGAAATAGACTTATAAGTCCAGGAAGCATACAGAACCCCATATAAAAGGAATCCAAAGAGGACTACACCAAGACACATCATAAGTAAAATACCAAAAGCAAAAGACAAAGAGAGAATATTAAAAGCAGCAAGAGAAATACAGTTAATTACCTACAAGGGAGCACCCATACAACTGTCAGCTGACTTCTCAACCCAGACGATGCAGGCCTGACGGGGGTGGCAAGAAATATTCAATGTGATGAATAGCAAGAACCTACAACCAAGAATACTCTATCCAGAAAAGCTATCATTCAGAATTGAAGGACAGATAAAGAGCTTCACAGATAAGAAAAAGCTAAAGGAGTTCATCAACTCCAAACCAGTATTATATGAAATGCTGAAAGGTACTCTTTTAGAAGAGAAAGAAGAAAAAGGTAAAAGATAAAAAATTAGGAACCACAAATACATTATCTATCAACAAGTGAATCTACAAATTAAGTGAATTAAAAATTTGATCAACAGAATAAAGTGGTGAATATAATAGAATCAGGAACACAGAAAAGGAGTGGACTGCCGAGACCGGTTTGGCTCAGTGGATAGAGCGTTGGCTTGCGGACTGAAAGGTCCCAGGTTTGATTCTGGCCGGCGGCATGTACCTTGCTTGCGGGCACATCTCCACTGGGGGGCGTGCAGGAGGCGCTTGATCGATGTCTCTCTCTCTCATCGATGTTTCTGACTTTCTATCTCTCTCCCTTCCTCTCTGTAAAAAATCAATAAAATATATTTAAAAAAAAAAGAAAGGGAGTGGACTGATAATTCTCAGGGGGAAAGGGGTGAGGGGTGTACAGGGAGAGACTGGACAAAAATCATACACCTATGGATGAGGTCAATGGGAGGGAGGTAAGGGTAGAGGGAAGGGTGGGAGCTGGGTGGAGGGGAGTTATGGAGGAGAAAAAAGAGAAACAAATATAATAATCTGAATAATAAAGATTTAATTTAAAAAAAAAGAAACATGTAAATTGATCGTACCTCCATGATGCCCACCAAACAATTAGGCATGACTATGCAAATTAACCCACCAAATATGGCGGGTTAATTTGCATACACAGGTATCTGGTGGAAAGCAGAGCAGTAGAGCCTGAGGCTTGCAGGGACATGGCTCCCTTGATCACTCCTCCCTAGCCTCCATGCAGAAAGCAGAGTGGGAGAGCCCACAGAGAGTGGAGCAGCTTGGGGAATTTGGCTCCTCAAGCCACCAGACAGTTAGCAGGGAAGAAGAGCTGGCTGCTTGGAGGACTTTGCAGAATGGGAGACTATGGGACTGAGACAGAGCAGGAAGGGAAAACCAAGAGCGTGGGGAGCACCAGGAATTCTGGGAATAGTAGTTCTGGTGGCATTCCCAGGACCTGAAATGGAGGCCTGGAACACAGGGAGCACCAGCAATGCAGGGAATAGTAGTTCTGCTGGCAGACTGAACTCCTGTCACCAGACACTAGAGCAGAGGTTCTCAACCTTCCTAATGCCACGACCCTTTAATAAAGTTCCTTATGTTGTGGTGACCTTCAACCATAAAATTATTTTTGTTACTACTTCATAACTATAATTTTGCTACTGTTATGAATCATAATGTAAATATCTGATATGCAGGATGTATTTTCATTGTTACAAATTGAACATAATTAAAGCAATTTGATTGATCATAACAACAATATGTAATTATATATTGTGAAATATTTATTTGTACTTACAAATAAATGGAATTTTGAAGCATCGTGCAGCATGAATAACAGTCTTAATATAACAACAGTAAACTACATTGCTACATTTTGCAACAGTATGCATAAAAAGCCAACGTCAGTGCGAAGGTTGAGATTGCTTCTTTCTCACCAGATCAGAAATTCTCAGGGAAGTGTTTGCAAGAGCACAATAAAGATCATCTTCTACAACAAGTCTACTTCTATATTTAGACTTGATAACCTGCAAGCTGGAAAAACCTGCTTCACAAAGATATGTTGTTGGAAATGGAAGAAGAAGGGGCAACACAGTCTCAGACAGAACAGGATATGACTGCAAACACTTGATCCAGAATTTTGTAACTGGCATTGTAGAGAAATCAGTTCTCACTGCATTGCTGTTAATAAGTTCAATCAACTCCTCTTTTGCTGTCTCAGGGAACATCTTCAACTCTGACTGTGAATGGCAAGTGCAAATGAGATGTCAGGTAGATTTGGAAAGTATGATGAAATTTCATCTGCAAGCATGTGCAAGTGTTCTTTCACAGAAATTATCATTGCAATTTTTTTGTCTGGTTCAATGTCATGTGCCTAAAATAAAGTAGATAAGGTAGACAACATGTCAATTTTATTTTCATCCAAATTTTTTGCCAAAGCTGAAGTTTCATTTGCAATGATCGGATCTTTTCAGACAAACTGAGGCATGTTGCATTTAGTCCTTGCAGTTATAAATTTAACTCATTTAAGATGGCGAAGATGTCAACCAAGGAAGCTATTTTCTGCAGTTCACTTTTATTGCTGAAAAGTGCTTTGAACTGATGTCTTGCTTCTTGATTAAGAAACATTTTGAATTCATCATGAAGCTCAAAAATACGTTTTAAAACTTTTCCTCTCAACAACCATCTTTCTTCATTGTGAAATAGCAGAGCATTGTTTGGCACATCCAACTCATTGCACAGTTGCGAAAACAACCGACTGTTTAAAGTGCTTTTCTCTACAAATTGATGGAACTTATGATGCTTTTCATTACTTCTTGTAACTCTTGTGGCAACATCTTCATTGCTAATATTTGCTGATGAATCATACAGTGAGATCTGATGACTTTGTGACTTATTCAATACCAACTGTTGAAATCCAGATTGACATCCTAGCATAGCTGGAGCACCATCTGTGCAAACACCACAAACCTTTTCCCAAGAGATCTAACACTCTGTCAGTAATGAACCAACTGTGTCAAATGCATCACATGCAGTAGTTGTCGTTTCAAGAGGTTTGAAAAAAAAACTCATCTTTAAAGTTGCTATCATTAATATACTTCATGTAAACCAGTAATGTCTATAGATTCATCAAGCTGGATACTAAATATTGGAAATGGAGTAGATTTAATTTCCTGGATTACCTGATCAAGAATATCAGCAGAGAAAACCAAGATGGCGGCATAGGTGAACACTTAAACTGCTGCCTCGCAGAATTACAAAGCTACAACTAAATGACAGAATAGATATCATCCAGAACCACAGGAAAGTTGGCTGAGTGGAAATTTTACAACTAGAAGGAAAGAAAGGGGCTCACGGAGACTCAGAGGAGCTGCAAAAAGCTGAGGTACGGAGATTTGTGTGTGGAGAGAACAGGTGGTGGAGTGCCTATCTGGCTTCCTCTGGCGTAGGGTAACAAAGACTCCCAATTGCACTGAACCCCTTATCCTACAGCACTGAACCCCATTTCCGGATGAGACTCATATGGAGGGAGTCTGGACTGTGAAAAGGGAGGAGTGCAGAGAAATTTAGAGGCAGTGGTCTGAGGGGCACGCACACCACTGCACGCAGAAGATGGGCTGCTGATTGTGCTGCTGGCTTTCTCTAGCAGTTGGGAGATAGAGTCTCCCACCTGTGCCACTTCTAACTGCACTGAACCCCAGTTTCGGGCGAGACCCTGGGGATCCAGACTCATATGGGTCCCAGAGCTCAAGGGAACCAGAAAAGCAGAGGTCCAGAGGTACATGAACGTGTGCACAGAACGGGCTGCAATGATTACTGAAAGACACTTGAGACCCAGGAGCTGTGTAGGGCGGGGCTGACTGGAAGCTAAGGTAGTTTGCTAAGCCTTGAGACTCCACCCCATCCAAGCTCAACAGAGAGGCTTTTGCAGTTTTTCAAGTCTTGTATCATAAGGCTGATTGCAACACAGAAGTTCTCCCCGCATAATGAAAATGTGGAGACAAAGGAAGAGATCACAAATGAAAGAAATGGAGGAAAACAAACAACTGGATATGGAGTTCAAAACCACGGTTATGAGGGTTCTCAAGAATTTCCTAGAAAAGATGGATAAATTTAGCGAGACCCAAGAGATGAAAAAGGACCACTAGAAATTAAGCTTACACTGACTGAAGTAAAAAATATTATACAGAGACCTAACAGCAGACTGGAGGATTGCAAGAATCAAGTCAAAGATTTGAAATACAAAGAAGCAGAAAACACTCAACTGTAAAAGTAAGAAGAAAAAAAGAATCCAAAAATGTGAGGATAGTGTAAGGAGCCTCTGGGACGATTTCAAGCCAACATCAGAATTATGGGGGTGCCAGAAAAAGAGAGCAAGATACTGAAAACCTATTTGAAGAAACAATGACTGAAAACTTCCCACATCTGGTGAAAAAAGCAACTTACAAGTCCAGAAAGCACCCAGAACCCCAAATAAAAGGAATCCAAAGAGGACTACACCAAGACACATTATAATTAAAATACCAAGAGCAAAAGACAAAGAGAGAATATTAAAAGCAGCAAGAGAAAAACAGTTCATTACCTACAAGGGAGCACCCATACGATTGTCAGCTGATTTCTCAACAGAAACGATGCAGGCCAGACAAGAGTGGCAAGAAATATTCAAAGTGATGAATAGCAAGAACCTACATCCAAGTTTACTCTCCCCAGCAAAGCTATCATATAGAATTGAAGGGCAAATAAAGAGCTTCACAGATAAAAAAAAAAAGATAAAGGAGTTCATCAACACCAAAATAGTATTATATGGAATGCTAAAAAGTACTTTTTAAGAAGAGGAAGAAGAAAAAGATAAATATTAGGAACAACAAATACATATCTATCAACAAGTGAATCTAAAAATCAAGTGAATTGAAAATCTGATGAACAGAATAAACTGGTGAATACAATAGAATCAGGAGCATAGAAAGGGAGTGGACTGACTTACCAGGGGAAAAGGGTGAGGGGGGTGCAGTGAGAGACTGGACAAAAATCATACACCTATGGATGAGGACAATGCCGGGGGAGGTAAGGGTAGAGGGAGGGGGTGGGAGCCGGGTGGATCTGAACTATGGGGAGGGGGAAAGGAAGAAACGTAATAATCTGAACAATAAAGATTTATTAAATTTAAAAAAAAACACAGAATATCAGCAGACACGTTATCTATTCTTTTAATAGTGTCGTTGGATAGGAAATTGCACTCAATTTTGTAACAAATTCATCTCTGATCATAACTCAAACAATGTCTTTGGCTTCTGGCAACAATAATCCTCAGCAATGGTGTGAGGTTTCATATGTCTGGCAATTCTGAGTGCCACCAAATATGAAAGTTCAACAGCTGCTACATTTTGTTTGTGGTACTTGCCACCAGTGTCAAGTCTGGGTTTATTGAGTCCATCAGCTATGCTTCTAAAATAGTGGTATCCTTGCCACCAAAGCTTGAATGCTTGCTATCAAAATGGTGTTTTAGTTTCTTTGGCTTCATGAATTCAGCTGATAGAACTTCACAACAAATAGCACATTGCAGTTTCTCAATTCCTGCTGTAATTAAGGTAAAACCAAACTATATTTTATTTTCTTAACATTCTTCTCTACATCATCCATTGTCATGGGATGGTTTGCTAATGAAAATAATATGTAACAATAGCTTTAGTAATACAAAAAATGATACATGGCATAGTTCAGTCAATACAGTTCAGTCAAACAACCATTCTCTGTGTTTTTTTTTTTTTTACATACCTGTTACTATTACAAGGAGGCAATATTCACATCAACCACAGCTGAATATAAAAAGATCTATCAGCATCCAGATTTAGTACCCATGGTACAGATATTTTTTTTTGCAGTAATTGATGATTTTACAATACATGATTTTACATTTACCCAATAATTATAATTCATGAAGTGTCATTTTACTTCCAATACTGCTCCTTTCAACACAACAGCTGTTTTCTACACAGTAGCTGCTCTCTATACATTTGAGACTGGTCTACATAAGTACATTATGGCGCCAACCTCCTCACATACCCCTATACACCTGTATTTGTACGGGGTGTATGTGATGGGGTTGGCACAATGATGTCATCATGCCTGGTACTTGCATGTGGGCGTATCTGCATGTGGGCTGACCCGCCTATAGATGGGTTCCTAAGACCATCAGAAATAAGTTTTTTTCGATGGTCTTAGGCAACCCCTGTGAAAGGGTCGTTCGACTCCCAAAGGGGTTGTGACCCACAGGTTGAGAGACATAAGTAAAATCAGAGTGTCTAGGAAATATTAAAGCGAAGATATCCTAAAACTTCCAGGAAATCTCCACCAATGAAACAAACAAACAAAAAAAAGCCTCTATTATTCTGTGAGCAATAAACCAAATTGGGTTGAGGTCTCAGACAATTCGCTCATATTATTTCAAAGACAGACACAAACTCCCGGATTGGAGAGGGTACAGGTTGGGCTGAGGAATCCACCCCCCACTCACTTCCCCAGTGCTAACATCATCGCTGTGGAGGTGAATGGGTTACCTAGAGCTGCTAGCTTCTTTGTGCACTGGGCCCCTAGTTGGTTAGTAAAGTTAAATAGGTTTCAGGTGTTCAATTCTGTAATATATCATCTGTATATTGTATTTTGTTCACTACCTCAAGCCAAGCCAAGTCTCCTTCCATTACTATTTATCTCCCCTTCTCTGCAACTGCCCTCCCCTCTGGCAGCTGTCTGTCTGTTCTCTATGAGTCTGTTTCTATTTTGTTTGTTAGTGTATTTTGTTCACTAGATTCCACATATGCATGGACTCATATGGTATTTGTCTTTCTCTGACTGGCTTACTTTAGTCAGCATAATGCTCTCCAGGTTATCTATGCTGTCACCAAAGGTAAGATTTCCCCCTCTCTCCCCCCCCCTTTTTTTTACAGCCGAGCACTATTCCATTGTGCAAATGTATCACAACTTTTTTATCCACTCATCCACTGATGGACACTCAAACTGTTTCCATTTCTTGGCTATTGTAAATAATACTTCCATGAACAGAGGGATGCATATATTATTTCAAATTAGTGTTTTTGGATTTATTTGGATATATTTCCTGAAATGTAATTACTGGGTCATAAGGCAGTTCCATTTTTAATGTTTTGAGGTAACTCCATCCTACTTTCCACAGTGGCTGTACCAATATGCATTTCCACCAACAGTACACAAAGGTTCCCTTTTCTCTGCATACTCACCAACACTTGTTTGTTGATTTATTTATGGTAGCCATTCTGACAGGTTTGAGGTGATACCTCATTGTGATTTTAATTTGCATCTCTCTGATGATTAGTGAGTTTGAGAATCTTTTCATATGTCTATTAGCCATCTGTATGTCCTCTTTGGAGAAGTGTCTATTCAGGTACTTTGTCCATATTTTTAATTGGGTTATTTTTGGTATTGAGTTTCATACGTTTTTTTTATATATATAAATTTTGGATATTAACCCCCTATTTGATATATCATTGGTGAATATTTTCTTCCATTCAATAATTATCTTTTTATGGATGGTTTCCTTTGCTTTGCAAAAAAAAGTTTTAATTTTTTGTAGTCCATTTATTTTTTGTTTCCTTTGCCCAAGATGAATATAAAATATATATATAGATATATATATACCCCTATAAGTAATGTTCAAGATTTTACTACCTGTGTTTTATTCTAGGATTTTTATAGTTTTGAGTGTAACATTTAAGTCTTTATTTTCAGTTTATTCTTGGATATGATTTAAGAAGTGGTCTATTTTTAATTTTTGCATGTACTTGTTCAATTTTCCCAACACCATTTATTGAATAGACAGTCTACCCCATTATATGATTTATCTCCTTAGTCAAATGTTAACTGACCATAATGGTGTGGATTTATTTCTGAGCTCTCTTTTCTGTCGTATTGAACTACATGTCTGTGTTTATATTAGTACCATACTGTTTTGATTACTGTGACCTTATAGTATAGTTTGTTATCAATTGGTATGATTCTTCCAACTTTGTTCTTCTTTCTCAAGATCGCTATCACTACTGTGGGTCTTTTGTGGTTTCATATAAAGTCTCAGAATATTTTTTCTGGTTCTGTGAAATATGCCATTAGTATCTTGATAGGAATTGCATTGAATCTATTGATGGCTTTGCATAGTATGGACATTTTAATTATGTTACCTCTTCTATCCGTGAACACAGAATATGCTTCCACTTATTTTTATCTCCTTCAATTTCTTTTTTCAGTGTCATAATTTTACAGGAACAGGTGTTTTTATATCTTTGGTTAAATTTTATTCCTAGGTATTTTATTTTTTTATGCAATTGTAAATGGTATTGTTTTCTTAGTTTCTCTTTCTGATAGCTCATTATTTATATATACAACTGCAACTAATTTCTAGAAATTTATTTTGTATCCTGCTACTTTACTAAATTTATCAATTCTAGTAGTTTTTTGATGCAATCTTTAGGGTTCTCCAAATTTTTTAAATTGACAAATTATTAAATTATTTTAAAATGCTATAGATTTCAGAAAGTATTTAAAATAGCATATTTTTATTAATTCTTAAAATATGTCCATAATAATTTCCCTCCATTTTTAGCTGCATACTCTTTGATCTTCTCTTCGTATGACTATGAGTCTGTAGTATAATCTTCTAAAGAGAGAATAGAAATTTAATTTAATCAAACTTCTAATTTGGTAGTTGATCAAATATGATTTTTGTTATTGATGGATTTAAAAAGTGAATTTCAGTGTCATGACTCATTGTTGTTAATGTAATGTAAAATTTTATGATTGTTTTGAAATTTAGGGAAACTTCTATCAAATTTCTTTCCCACGTAAATCTTGAAAATTTGAACATTTTATATTTTCTTGTGCAGTGATTAATCTCAAATTCACTGTGATTGTTGACATTCACAAATCACATTATCTGAGCCCATCCCAGGTCTTCAAAAGGGATATGTGAAAGTAGGGAGTTTCAAACCTGCCCTCACCTCCCCCCCCCCACACCAAACTTGAGTTTTGTAAGCTTCAGAGTGAAGCTGATTCTGAAGATTAGTTGCTTACCTATCTTCTCTCTCTCTCTCTCTCTCTCTCTCTCTCTCTCTCTCTCTCTTTTTACTCTGGAGTCAGATTATCATTTTCTCACCAGGAGATATACCCATGTGGAAAGCAAACTTTATTCCAACCACAGGCACAGAGCATACACTCCCCTGACTCTGTTTCTTCCCCCAAAATGGTATTGAGAGCCCCTCCCCGCTCTGATCCCTTGAGTATCTATAAATATTAGTACACCTTTTTAACTTACAGGCTTTAGAACACTGGCTACCATGGCTAGTGCCCTGAAAATGAGGATATTCCACAAGCATACATGGCTTTGCTAGATAGAGCTGGGATCCATTAATTTCCTTCATGCTTTTTCTTTGTATAAATACATTTCAGATGTTCAATTAAAATAAGCACCCTTAATTTCAAGCCTTAGTCTGTTGTGTGCTATAATTATTCACTGGGCTGCCTGAGATGTTTTTCAGAATTACTTTTCCTTACTTCCCCAGTGAAATTACTGGTAATTTTTGTTTGCTTTATTTAACAGGACAAAGGAAAGCATTCTGGGTTTGCCTGAGGCAAGACTAATGTGGCTGTCTTAATAATGACTACCTCCTGATGAGGCTATCTTTAAGAGAGGAGGAGGGGTAAAAATCCAGGATTTACCATTTTTTAAGTGAGGAATTTGGCACTCTTTAACTTTTCTTTCTCTTTATAAGTGTAGGGAAACTCAAATACATATGAGTTTATAGTTCATGAACTGCTAGTGTTGGAGACAGACTAGGAATATATCTTATAGGTCCTGTTTCTCCTAGTCCTTAAAAATGGCATTGTTGAGGTCATTTGTTACCCATCAAGTAGAATCCAAATGTCTTAGTCTGGGCTTCAGGCTCTTCAGCAGACTAGAAAGTGTTGTTGACAGTGTATTTCATACAGGTGCCTCCCAAGCCACAGAACAGGGGAGAGAAAGGCAGAACAAAGATCTGGGATGCATATTGGCATTAAATAATACCAGTACTTTATTAAAAAATATTGAAGCAGTATCATTGCCCTTGGAGCAGTATCAGTGAAGAAGATCTTTCGGCATATGTCTGAGATTGTGCTGCTTATGGATTCCTCTAGTATTTTTTATGGTTTCCCATCTTATGTTTAAGTCCTCTATTCATTTGGAGTTTATTTTTGTGTATGGTGTAAGTTGGTGGTCTATTTTCATTTTTTTCCCATGTATCTGTCCAATTTTCCCAACACCATTTATTGAAGAGGCTGTCTTGACTCCATTGTATGTTCATGCCTCCTTTGTCAAATATTGATTGAGCATAGTGGTTTTGGTGGATATCTGGATTCTCTATTCTATTCCATTGGTCTATATGTCTGTTCTTATGCCAGTACCAGGCTGTTTTGAGAACAGTTGCTTTGTAATATAGCTTGAAATCTGGTATTGAGATCCCACCTACTTTATTCTTCTTTCTCAGGATTGCTGTGGCTGTTGGGGTCCTTTTTTTGTTTCAGATGAATCTTTGAAGAGTTCTTTCTAGGTCTGTGAAATATGTTGTTGGTATTTTAATGGGCAGTGCATTGAATCTATAGATCACTTTGGGTAGTATGGACATTTTAATGATTTTGGTTTTTCCAATCGATGAGCACGATATGCTCTTCCATCTGTTTACATCTTCCTCTATCTCTTTTTTCAGTGTCCCGTAGTTTTCTGCGTATAGGTCTTTTACCTCCTTAGTTAGGTTTATTCCTAGGTATCTTAATTTTTTTGGTGCGATGGTAAATGGGATTGCTTTTTTAGTCTCTCTTTCTGTAATTTCACTATTAGTGTATAGAAATGCCATAGATTTCTTGGTTTAAGGTAACTGGCTGGTGTGGGTCAGTGGTTGAGCATTGACCTATGAACCAGGAGGTCAGGGCTTGATTCCCTTTACATGCCCTGGGTGCAGGCTTGATCCCCAGTGTGCAAGAGGCAGCTGATTAATGATTCTCTCTCATCATTGATCAGCTGCCTGATCTCTATGGGAAGAAGAAGAGGAATTATTAATTCAGTCTGTGGTACAGGGATGATGGTGGGAATCTGAAATGGCTTCCTTGAAGATGTGACACTTAAACTGACTTTTGCAGGATATTTAAGGGTTAGTCAAGTTATGATTGGGGTTTAAAGTAGGAGGGAAGGGCATGAGCAAAAGCAAGAAGGCACAAAACAGCAAGGTATATGCTTAGAGAACTTAAGACTTAACATACATCTAGAGATTACATTTTTATGGGACACATAGACTTTTGATCATCTCTAGTTCTGAGGTTAGTTTTGGATCACACTAACACATACTAACTCAATTGTTCTGATAAAAAGTGCATTGCCCAGTTTTCAAAATCAGAGAAGTGTATTTTTAAACTAGTTGAAAGTCAAGCAGCCAGCAGGTGCTAGTTAAAAACTTAAAAAGAGAAAAACAAAAAGAACTTGGGAATGAATTTCCTTGAAAATCATGTCTATCTATTTGTGAAGGCATGGAAAAACACGTGTTTTGAGGATGTGTGGAGAAACACGATTTGGTGCCTTTTTTCTTCTTCAATGAAATTGACTGCAAACTTTTCTGTTATAATAGTGAGAGATATTTTGCTGTGCGTCCATTGAAGAATAGTTCATATACATTATAATCTGATTAAAATCTAATTATGTTTTGTTCCTCCATCTATATTGTTGAAATTGGATAGCAAAGTCTAAGGCTCTCTGATATGCCCTAGAACTCTTGGATTTTATAAATGTCTGTGTATTGCTTAAGACTACAATCTATCTGCATAAGAATTTCTCTTAGGAAGAAATAAAGTTCTTGGCTCAGATAGGATTTCAAAACAGGAGCTAGTTACTGCACTGAAAGACACATTTCTTGGACCATTTTTAAATATGAGAAAAATGAATAGTACATCTAAATATGGAATCCATATCGATAGAACTGGAGGTGTGGTGGGCGTCAAAAGTGCTTAAGGGAAAGGCAGGAGGGAAGTAATTTAAAATAGGACCAATATTGTTTATCTTGAAACTTGGCAGCCAAATGTAGAATTTTATGATTAGATGATAGCAAAGAAAGTCAAGGAATGAGAGCATATTATAAGTTTTCAGGCAAGTCCACAAACAGTGAACTAATACAGGTAAAACTAAATGGGCTAATACATATAAAGAAGCACTTGTCACTATACCTAGCCCTTAGTAAGTATTCAGCAAACATTTTATATTATTTGTTTTGCCTTATTGGAGACTTAAAATATTCTATCTTTTTGCTTAAGCTATTTTTTTTTCTTTTGCAAATCTTATTTGTTCCCGATAACTAACACTTAAAACATTTAAATTAGTGTAATACATGTCTTGAAGTTGGCTTCCCTGAGCTTCCTCCACCACACCCTCCAGATAAATGTTTGTGCTTCTCTCATTCCATCACACATACTTTAGAATTTCCCCCTTGAGCACTTATTATAACTTTGTACTTGACTGGAAGCTACTTGAGGACAGTGACAGAATCTTTTTCACCCTGTCTTCCCAAGACACTACTGTATGTTGGGCCCAGAATAAACACATGGATATTTGAATGAATAGCCAGTAACTTAGTGTTCACTTGGACCTTTCACAACTGTTATAGCCTCAGGTAAGCTCAGTCATGTAGATGCTATTATAAACAAGAACACTATGGCTTAGAAAAGATTAAAATTTTTGCCCAAGATGAAAAGTGTATAGTCAATATTCCAGCCAGCCTATTTAGCTCTGGACTTGATATGCTTTTCACCAAAACAACTACATTTTCTTGGAATTTATAATGGAGAGAAACAAGAGTGGCCCGAACACCAAGAGACATAGGTTGTAACAGTGCCCTATTCCTCATTTAGTGCACTAATAATAAGATTTATTGCCTTCACCACAAGCCTGAGAACTTTAGGAGAGCAAGAACAGCTGTCTTATTCATATCTTTCTCCCCAGCACCTTGCACAGGGTATGGCACAGATTAAGTTCTCACTGTAAGCTATATGAATAACTGAGTGAGAGTGAATGAATACAATTATTCTCAAAAACACCAATAGCAAAAATATTGCATTCTATACAAATAAATACAAAGCACTTGAGCATTCATTATCTTCTTTTATCCTAAACCCACTGTTTTAGATTTGATGAGGCTGGTTTGTTATTTATTTAGGAGTGAGGCAAACTGAGTCTGAGAGTTGTTGGCAATATGCAAAATGTATACCCATGATTTGGTGCTGGGATGCCACTCCACATGTGTCTTATTCCACATACTATGCCTTTAGATATGACTACACTGTTCCAGAGCCAGAGAGATATTTAAGAAAGAATCAAGGAAGACCAAAGCTTTGATAAATAAAGACTATTACTGATAGGGTTTCAGGTCATTTGGGTAATCAGAAGTGAGGTTTCCTTTGGGTGTACTTTTATATCAGTTCTTCTCAAACTTCATTTCTATACAAATCAGTGAGGATCTTGTAAAATGCAGATTCTGATTCAGTAAATGTGCCACAGGACCTGAGAGCCTCCATTTTTTAACAAGTGTTCATGTGATAATGATGATGCCAGTCCAAGCATCTCACTTTGAATAGCAAAGCTTTGGATAGGAAGGCTTTATGCATAGTCACTGTCTCCTGCTCAGCTTGGTACCTGTGGGGTGGGCTTACTCAGACTTAATATTTCTCATTCCATTCCTTGTCTCCAATGATAAGATGTATACCAACATTATTTTTCCGAGTAACCATTTTTAGTTCACTGGGCAGGTATTTGAGTATGGAGGGCAAGGATTTAATCTATTTATTTTGTATATTGGGATAGACCACACTACATGTTCCTGACATCCATCAGTAAGGGGAAAACTCCCAGAGGGACTGCTTGAGTTTTACCCTGTTAGGCAGATGCCTTTGGGAAGTATAGGTGGATCCAGAAGGGATCAGCAGGGATAGAAAGCACATCCTTTTCATGCTGAAAGCAAAGAAAACACTGAGGAAGTCAAGAGCAGAGACTGAGACTGGTAAACCCTGCCTTTAGTTAGCTGGGCATTGTTACTTCACTTTGACAAGCACTCTGGGTTTTAGCATTTGTAGCTGTAAAATGGGAATTACATTATCTGTCTCTGAGAATTGTCAAAATTACAAGTAATACTATATCTCTTCTATGATATCATGAACTTCTTAAACATAGAGCCTCTGTTACATTTGATTGCTGCCAACCAGAGCTCTGAATACAATGCTTTTTGTGTACTAGGCCATCAGTTACAGATGGCGCAATAAAGAAACTATCAGGGAAAACACTGTAGCATGTGAAAAACATTATGATACTAATATATTTTTGTATATTGCTTTAGTACTGCAAAGAAGAACATTCAGTTTTCCAATCAATTGCAGTTATGCTTCTATTACCTTCTATTACCTTTCAAGTGCATCTTCTTCTCTACCATCCCCTTCCTAATCAAAGCCATATCATCTCTCATCCAGGCTAGTCTAATAGCCTCCTATATCTCTCCCCATCCACTGTTAATCTTCTGAAATCAATTATCTGTGATAAAGTCACCATGATGTTTTTAAATTTTTAAAAAATCTGGTTTACATTACTCCCCTATGTAAAGGATTCATTCTCCCCCATTATACATTGTACAAAGACAAAATTTCATAAAATGCCTGTAATGCCATTAATTGCCTGTGTCTCCAAGCTCCCATTGATTTGAACATATACCTTTCAGGCAAAGAAAGAATGCATGCTGTTCTCTTTGCCTAAAATGCATGACCCTTTCTGTACTTTAAAATCCTTCATATTTTAGCTCAACCATCAACTACCTCCAAGGAAATTGTCTATGACCCCACTGATTAAGCCTGAGATTTTGTTTTTTATTTTTCATTTTTTATATTTTTCATATTGCCTGGTACATTGAAGGCACATATCACATTTGTAATTAAATATTTTTGAAAAATTATTCACTCAATAATCTCTTCAAATTGAACATGCTTTAAATGAGGGCAAGGTTCTTTATGTTATTCATAAAATAACTACAGCTCTTGGTCCAAAGCTTTTTACATAAAAGTATTTATCAAATATTTGCAGAATCAATAAACTACTGGATTAATGAATATTATTACACTATTATAAGTCTTCTTGGTACAATATTAATATAAAAATTGAATTAATTAAATTATATTATGACATTATTAATTCTTTTGGTATATTTCTTAGTGTCAATTATAGAGTGGATTGCATTTATGCTAACACTTTTCTATAAATTCTCTCGCTTAAATATTTCATCAATCCAACTTGTAAAGTAGTTATTTTTAACGAGAGAACTGAAGATAATTGAGGTAAAGTGACTCGATCAAGTCTGCACTGTCCGGCTGCAAGAATCTAGACTAACTGAAAAGTCTAATGCTCTGCCTACTCTCCAATGCCTAACCTCATATTGTTGTGAGAGTGACAGTGATTTGATGGCCAAGCAGGTTTGGCTTCTCATAAAGCATGATTGTGTGCCCTTGTGTGGTACTCTGATATTGGGCCACTGATCTATATTCTAATTAAAAATGTGCACCTTATTCAGATCCCAAATGCAGGAGTAAGAAGGACATATAAAGATCTAATTTATTACATAATAAAAAGAAATTCCCACTCATAGATAATCTCAGTGCTGAGTAATGATAAACCATGAAAGATTTGAGGCAAAGGTCTGGGGTGGTTTAGTCCAACAATCATCAGTTTCTGAGAAGAAATTGTAAGTGGCAGAGTATGGAGGGCAAAGATTTAATCTATTTATTTTGTATATTGGGATAGACGACACACTACATGTTCCCAAATGCTCTGTACTTGAACATGAGAATCATATGGGGTGCCTGTTAAATGTACAGTAGGCCCATTCTTAGTAAGTCTGAGGTGAGGAGGCCAAGACCTACTGAGAATAGACCTGGGAATGTTTAACCAATACCCCAGATCAGAAGGCTGGATAGCAATTAAATGTGTTTAAATGGACAAACAATAACACCTTGATCTGGAAAAGGGACTATGAACTCCGTGGCAAAGTAGTTTAGACTCTAGAGGAAGTCCTGAGAGCTCTATGGAGGTATGTGCTGAACCTTACTTGGGCTGAAGAGGGTACTGTATTAGAGTTCTCAAGATTGACATAAGCACTGTATCTGCTTTCCTTGGTAAGTAGGGGCAGCAGATCAGTTACTGGGATTCAAATGAGAGGTTTCATTGGGTGGTTAAGGATGGTAATCCAAGGTTTCTGAAATCTCCACTCAAGGCACAGATCTGTAGTCATTATTAGAGGATTGGTGACATGTCTTGTTAGAAAGTCTAACATTGTACAACATCAGTAATGGGAATCTGGCTCAGGCATAATTCAGCAAATAATTTAGTATCTACTTGGATTCAAGTCCTAAACTTAGTATTGGCATTCGTTGAACCTAGAAGGAAATATTAACAAATATATACATACCCCTAATTCAGCTGGTGATGAGGTTGTAAACTACTCCATTTTGTCTTTCCCTGTTCTATCTGTATCTCCTCCAAACTAGGGCTCAGAACACAACTTAAATACCACTTTCTTAGAGAGTGAGTAAAAGTTGATCATGGGGAGCTGGAAAGAAAGCATACAAGTTAGAAGAAGCACAAGAATAAAGACACAGACTAAGAAAAATATCTCCCTTTCCTGAGAGAAGTATCAGTGTTTCAACGAATTTGAGCATAGTGTTTAAGGGATGTTGGCCAGAGATGAGGCTAGATAGGTAAGTAGAGTTTAGGTTGTGAAAGATCATGAATGCTATGCTAGGGAGCCCCGGCTTTTTTTTTTTTTTTTTGAGATGACGACAATGGATCATCTATGTATATAAAAGGCTAACTGACCATCTGACTGTCTAGTAGATATGATGTGCACTGACCACCAGGGGGGCAGACACTCAATGCAGGAGCTGCCAAGCTGTGGTGACTTGGCAGTGGTGGTTCTCAGGTGACATACCCCAGAATCAGAGAGGAAGGGGCCCGATTCTGGCGTGGGTCACCCCAAAACCACCCTCTCGCAATCTGGACCCTGTAGGGGATGTTGGATAGCTAGTTTCAGCCTGGTCCTCCCAGGCCAGGCTGTGGGATCCCACCTGCTGGAGAGACCCTGCTCACTCTGCAGATGCCCTCTGAGCTGCAACACTGCCCCAGGTGCGGCCAGCTGGGGAGTGTTCATGGGAAGTTGGCTCCAGGATATGTCCAGCACGTCTTGTCCAGTCCCACCCTGCTGGCCACCTTCTAATTAATTTCCTGCAGCAGTTTCACCAGAGCCACTAGTATTAATCATAAAGGGAAATTTTTTGTTTTATTTTGTTCATTTTAAATCCAGGATGTAGCATTGTGACTGGGCAACATAGAATAAAGATGTTCTCAAGAGAAGGCACTAAGAACTCTGTCAGAGGAACTAGACACTGATACATGAGAAGGAGGCAGAGTCAGAGATCAGAAAGAAAGTACTTAGTCAAAATAGATGAGGAGCCAGAAAGGGCAGCAAGTAACTTGGACAACAATGAAAGGTTTGTGGTTGCTTCGGCCAAAATGTATTGCTGTACAGGCTGCAGTGTGAATGCTGTTTCTGTGGGTACCTTTGAAGGCACCAATAGTTCTGAATTGTTTGAGATGAATTAGCAGTATTCTGAGGGCTAAGTCATAGATTGATGTTTGAGCAAGTGGTGTAAGAGTTAGAGGCTAGAGTCCAGCTCCTTGTGAAGGAAACAGATGAGAGCAAGGCAAAGACAGTATCTTTATGATAAAGGACTACTTTAGGGGAATTTTTGGAATAAAATCCAAAATTGAATTTAGAAAGCCAATTATAGGCATTAGATTACACTTATTAGGAAAGAGCTGTGCTTTTATGATGCAATTTGAGAACATAGAGGTAGTGAGAGCACATGACCAATATGAAAGGGATAGACACTAAGAATGACTGAGATTTATTGCATGTTAATTAACTTTTCTGAACTTCAGTGACTCTATCTGTAAGATGGGAATTATGATATTTACTAGAGGCCCAGTGCACAAAATTTTTGCACAGGGGGGCGGGATGGTGACCTTCAGCCCAGCTTGCACCCTATCCATTCTGAAACCCCTTGAGGGATGTCTGACTGCCCGTTTAGTCCCTCTCAGAATCCAGGACTGCTGGCTCCCAACTGCTCACCTGCCTGCCTTCCTGATTGCCCCTAACCGACTCTGCCTGCCAGCCTGATTACCCCTAACCACTACCCTGACAGCCTGATGGATGCCTAAATGCTCCCCTGCCAGCCTATTTGCCCCTAACTGCCCATTCCTGTGGGCCTGGTCATCCCTAACTGCCCTCCCCTTCAGACCTGGTCCTGCCCCCCCAATTCCCCTTCCCTGAAGGCCTGGTCACCCCCAACTTCCCTCCTCTGCTGGCCTGGTCACCCCTAACTGCCCTCCCCTGCAGGCTTGATCACCCCAAACTGTCCTCCCTTGCAGGCCTGGTCCCTCACAACTTCCCTCCTCAGCTGGCCTGATTGCTCACAATTTCCCTCCCTTACAGGCCTGGTGCCTCCAAACTTCTCTTCTCTGCTGGCCATTTTGAGTCCACATGGGGGCAGTCATCTTGTGCGTTGGAGTGATGGTCAATCTGCATATTCTATTAGATAGGATAGAGGCTTGGTGCATGGTGGGGGCCAGCTAGTTTGCCCTGAAGGGTGTCTCAGATCAGGGTGGGATTCCCTTGGGAGCGGGGTGGTCTGGGCAAGGGGCCTGTGGTGGTTTGAACCCAAGCAGAGGCCCTGGTATCTGGGATTTATTTATCTTCTATCATTGAAACTGTAGCCTGGAGCAGAGCTAAGCCTTCTGCTCACTCTGTAGAGGCAGCCATTTCTGTTGGAATTTATCTATCTTTTATTATTGAAACTTTGTAGCTTAAGGAGATGCCTGGGCTGGCCAGGGTATGTGGAAAGCTTGGCTTCCTCCATTGCCGAGGCAACCCAAGCCTCCCTCCTGCCCTCTTTGTGGCCATAGCCATCTTGATTGGATTAATTTGCATATTCACTCCTGATTGGCTGGTGTGCATGGCTTGGTGTGAGTGCTGTGGAGGTATGGTCAATTTGCATATTACTCTTTTATTAGATAGGAATTCACAGAGTTGTTGGAAGCATTAACTATCATGATTAATTTGAAAGCTCCTACTAATATGAGGAGTCATAGTATGTACTCATTAAAAGTTGGTTTTCTTTTTCAAGGAAACTGAAGCTTTCTGATTCAATTCAGAATTTATGAAACAGCAAGGGTTAGCTAAGTTCCTCATTTGGAGGGATTTGGCTTGGATAAGAAAAAGAAGGAGAAGGCACATTTTTAGAAATGTAACTATGGAGCTACCCAAACGATACGATGCTGGAATCTTGCTAGCGTAGATTAGGAAGAAAATCATCTTAAGGGAGGTCTTGGAATTGATGTTCTGTGTTGAATTCAATATGTATACATAAATTTAGGCCAAACAAACTAAAGCATAAAAGTTTCTGGTGTGGACCATGTCACCAGAGGACACATTTAGAATATGAAAGTGAAATGTGTAATTCTAAAGCATCAATAAGAGATCCTGTTTTATATGGCATTAAACTACCGACTATATACTAATTTTTTTTGTAGAGTTGGCTTTTATGTCAATTACATGTCAAGTAAAAAGCTCAGGCATATGAGGACTCATAAAAAGCAATTAATTATAACTTAGGGTACATCATTCCCAATAACTGCCAAATTACTAGGAGAAGAATAGAACACAATGTAAGGCATCAAAACCAGATTTGTGTTATTGTTTCCATCCAAGGAACTTTTTAGAAGAGATCCGATATTGGTATGTTTTAGACCTTTAAACTGGACTAGTTAACCATTCTCCCTTAATTTCTTGCAGCCTGCAAATGAACTCCAGTGGATCCAGTGTTTCCTTCTCCCTTATATGGCTACACTTTTTGTATCAGTTGAGTTCTTATGTTTGTTTTGATTTTGTTTTTCTTTTAAAGAACCACCTTCTGGCACCAAGGAAAGTACTTCACAGAAGTGGGCTCTGTTTACTGAACTAGTTTTTGATGGAGCCTCTACATTTTTTTCCTTCTGATCACTCTTTTTCTGTCTCTAATGAACTATTTGATTAACTTCTTATCATTGAAAACCATCCTGCTTGCTTTTGCTACAGAATTTCAATGATATTCTTTTTGAGGGAACAGTATCTTCTCTTATGCCTTCTATAGTCATAGTTTATATCACTGGTTTCTTTATAAGCCTGAAGGGATAGACCTGAAACTTTGATTTATTGCCAATTATACTGCATGTCTGCATCATTTGTGTTCCAGGGACCCAGAACACAAAACACAGTGGATGAAGATACTAGTTCATTAGATCACTGAGTCATGGAGTAGTGAGCTTTATATCTCTGACCCTTCTAGTTTTTTCAGTTCATTATTACAAACAAACACATTTACTTTCTTTATTTTGTTCATATTTTTCTTTGCAACTAAGAATAAGTAGCTGACTTCCATGCCCATATGATAAGAATTATAATAACTAATATGCAGAGAGCTTATTCAATACTAGGTCATTAAAATGTAACTGTATTGACTAATTTATGTACTATATATGTCACTTAATTTAATCACTTTAACAACCTTATCAGACAAAAACTATTATTAGCTTCCTTTTTTAATATGAAAAAATTAGAACTCAGAGTGACTAAATAACTGCCCAAGGTTCCAAGTTACTAATTTGTAGAACCAGGACTGAGTTCTACTCCAGAGCTTGTACTTTTAAATATTGTATTGTTACATTTGTCTAAAGCTGTTTGTGAAGCATGCTCACACATGCCCTCTGATCTCCACAGCAATCCTATAATTATCCCCATTTTAAAGATGAGGAAACAGAGGCTCTAAGAAATGAAGAATATGCTGCAAATCACATAGCTGATAAGAAGTAGAACTTGGGATATGAACCAAATTACTGATTATAAATTTAGAAATTTTCCATCAGTTGATTTTCTAAATTCAAGCATTTGGGAATAAATTTGTATCTGATTTAACTTGCAGGTATACAAAGATCTGTATACATAGGTATGTATTCATATACAATATGGATATATCTTTTTATATTAATATGCATATAAATAAATTATCATTTGGAATTTTTTTTCAAATTTTTTATTGATTTTAAACTTTTAATTTGGTTACTACTATATAAGCATAACAAATTATTTTCTTTTGAACAAAATTAGTAAATTATTTGTTACTAGAGGCCTGGTGCATGAATTCGTGCATGGGTGGGGTCTCAAGGGGGAGGGGCAAGATGTGATCAGCCTCCAGGCAGGTGGTAAGATATTCTTGCAGGCCCAGGATCTGGATCCATTCCACTGACATTCTTGCTGGTTGTCAGGAGCCACCTGGCAGCTGCTTTTATATTATTTCTTCCTTGTGGAGTATCTAGGGAGAGGAAGTGGCACTGTCGGGCTCCTGCTGGTGGCACTGGTCTGTCAGTGCTTGACCTGTTCTCTTTAGATTGGACCTGCAGGACTACTGAGGGAGTGAGTGGCTGCCACCCGGCTGATAGGCTGCTGGTATTGGCAGTCAGCTGAGCAGTGCTCCTGCTGTGGGAGTGCATTGACCACCAAGGGGTAGCTCCTGCATTGAACATCTTCCTCCTGATGGTCAGTGCGAGTCATAGGAACTAGTCATTCTGCTCGTTCTGGTCATTCTGGTTGTTCAGTTACAACCCAGATTCTTTAACATTAAGTACAATACTTTTTTTAAAAAAATTCTACCATCATCTCTAATTAACAAACCTTCAGAAGTAATTTATTATTGAAGCTGGTGCCAGTTACTAACTCCAGAGCATGATTGCCATCTGATCTTATGTTAAATAATAAAAAAAAATCAGTTAATACTTATTTTTGTAACACTATGTTAGGTGCTATGAAATCTGATATAAATACAGTCCTTTCTTTAAGGAGCTCACCATGTAGTAGAGAGATGAAGAAAAAAAAAAGATTCCAATTAAGATAGAGTCTATTCCTTTTCTCTGACATAATGTAGCACAGCAGAGGAGAAGGATAGAAACAGAGTCCTTGAGCTAGTGCCAGGGATAGGAAAGAGCTCGGAATAGGGAGTCAGGAGGTCTGATACTGATTCCAGTCCTGCTATAAAGTTTCTGTATGACCTCACATTCATCATTTTCCCTCTCTATGCTTCAGTTCACCCATCTAAAAATTACAGGTTCGGAAAAACATTAGATGATGCCTAAGACCTAAATTACTCTAATATTATCCATCACTATTACAGTTAACATTGATTACTCCTCCAAAATAAAAATAACTATCATTAGTTGAGTGCTTCCTATGTGCCAGCCACTTTTTAAAGTACTTTACATACACTTATTCCTCACAGTAACCCTATGAAGTATATATTATCATTCTTATTATATATATATTTTTTAACAAGCTGAAATAGAGACGGGTGGTGTGTCTGTGATTTGAACCTAGGCTTTTGTATATACAAAACTGGTACTTTTCCTCAAGGTTACTTATGGCTTTTTAAAGATACAGCAATGGCACTCAAGTCTTTGGCTCTATAGAGATTGGAGCATTAACTTTGTCATAGGTTACTTAGTTATGTTTCTTTGATCTTATAACTCTTAACAGTGTAAGCACATCTTCAGTGCAAACTCGTAGGCAGATGTGGGGATTCTTTCTTGAAATCAATGATCATCATCTCTCACTCCAGATAATGCCACTTCAAAGAATATTTAGAATCCAATGTGCATGTTGCTGGTAATTTTTAAAATTTTACAACAAGAACATGGCCCAGTTGCTAGTATTGACAAACATGATTAACAAGACAGCCCAATAGATTTTATCAAAATAAGTAAAGTGAATAGTACAATTTAAATTTTTAAAATGTATTTCTCATTTACTTAACAATCCATAAAATTGATAATTGAAGTGGACTCCTTCCTATTAATGTGGGTTTAATAATGTGCTACACTCTGTGGGTTTACATATATGAATATGTGTCTGCATACTCAATGCTATAAATATATGTTTGTATACACATATTTAAATATTTTAGAAGAGAATGTATAGAAAATTAGGATAATTTTTTATTCACCTTTTATCATTCATCCTACTATCCAAGGTGCTTTCATATACATTGTGATTATATCAGAAAGCCTTTGTGATTCTTCTGAATAAAAAGATTTTTATTCTGAGTTTATTTTTATTTGGGTGGAGGGGCAGAAGTCCTCAGCAATGCTGTGATCTAGGCTGGGTATTAATTATTCCCCTCATTTACAGATGAAGAATTGACCTGTTTTAGGCCACATATGTAGAAAGGAAATAAGCAAGATTTGAAATCAGGTTTCTTGGAATTCAAAGTCAACATTCCTTTTACTATACCATAGTGCCTCACCTGCATTTTTTCACATATGATTTTATTTAATCCTGGGATAGATCAAGCAAACTAAAATCTTGTGGCTGCAGGCAGGCCCCCAAATCAGCAGGTTGCTAAATCTCAGCTGTGTTTGGCACGTTCCTATGAATCATAAGCCAGATTCCCTTGCAAGCGGGGAAGACATACACAGACTTGGGTCAGAACCATGGAGAGCTCTCTCAGAGCCTTTTTATTTTTTGCAACTTGGGCTTCATGCTCAGGTCCAGGAACAGACATTGACTGGTTAAATTTAGCTTGCTTTGTCCTTGCCAGGAGAAACCCTCCTCATTCATATTTATATATGATTCATTCAGACTGATTTTTATTGTAGTTTTGCTGTTTTTTGTATGATTATTAGTTTAATATATCTCCCGTAACCCTCTCCCATAACATATACACACTACAGACCATATATGCTTTTGTTGTTCTTGTTTGTTTTTTACTCATTATTGTATCCACATTGCTAAAACGATACCTGCAATTTGGTCAACACACAAAATATATTTATTAAATATATATTGCATACAAATATCAAGTACTAAACACCTACTCAGTGTTAGGTTTTATTCTGGCCATGCCTACATTTCTGCATATTGAAACACAATGAATGATAATCACTCAATGAGATAGTAAGAAAAGAAAGAATCAAATTGTATGGCCTCATGGCCAAAATTCCTGAGAGACTTGCATATTCACTACTTTTACTTCCTCATTCCCATTCGATCTTCAGTCTATTGCATTCTGATCTGCCCTCTATCTCTATTGGAATTGCTTATTTGATAACCTTATCTCACAAGATATTCAATATTTGACATTGGTAATCACTCCCTTCCTCCTCTTCTCTCTTATCTTTCCTGGCAACATTCTATCTTTTTCCTCTTACATTTATATACTAGAGGCCTGATGCATGAAATTCTTGCATGAGGGAGAGGGGGTTTGAGGGGTTCCCAGCTTGCATCCTTTCCAATCTGGGACCCTCAGTGGATGTCCAGGACCCCTCAGGATCGGGCCTAAACCGGCAGTTGGACATCTCTCTCACAATCCGGGACCACTGGCTCCTAACTGCTGACCTGCCTGCCTGATGGCACCTAACTGCCCCTCCCCCCCCTCTGCTGGCATGCTCACCACCAAATGTCCCCCTGATGACCTGGTCACCCCTAACTGCCCCCCTGCTGGCCTGGTAGCCCCTAACTGCCCCCACCACCAGTCTGGTTGATTCTCACTGTCCCCCTCTGCTGGCCTGGTTGCCTCACATTTCCCTCCCACCCCCACCCCCCACTGGCCTGGTTGCTCTCAACTTTACCCCTGCCGACATGATCACCCCACACAGCCTGCTGCTCAGTCATTTGGTCAGCATTCACTAACCCCCCTGCCAGCCTTGTGACCTCACGCAGACTGTTTGGTCATCCATTCGGTTGTTTCAGTTGTGATGGTCACTTAGACTTTTATATACAGTGGTACCTCGAGATACGAGTTTAATTCGTTCCGTAACCTTTAGGCGTAGGAAACTATGAGATACTCGAGTTGAGGTAAACTGGTGGGTCATGTGCAGCCGGCCAATCCACGCGATTATCCTATCTCAAATGTTGCTCGTATTTCAAAGCAAAAATCACTCGCTCAACGGCTCGTATCTCAAAAATCTCGTATGTTAGGGCACTTGTATCTTGAGGTACCACTGTAATATAGATTAGAGGCCCAGTGTGTGAAATTCGTGCACGGTGTGTGTGTGTGTGTGTGTGTGTGTGTGTGTGTGTATGCGCGCGTGTGCATGTGCTCCTCAGCCCAGCCTGCACCCTCTCCAATCTGGGATCCCTCTCACAATCCAGGACTTCTGGCTCCCAACCACTCACCTGCCTGCTTGCCTGCCTGATTGCCCCTAATTGCTTCTGACTGCCAGCCTGATTAACACCAACTGCTCCCCTGTTGGTCCAATTTCCCCTAAGTGCCCTCCCCTGCAGGCCTGATCACCTACAACTGCCCTCCCCTGCTGGCCATCTTGTGGCACCCATCTTTGACCACTTGGGAGTGGCCATCTTGTGTATTGGAGTTATGGTCAGTTTGCATATTACCTCTTTGTTATATAGGATACTTTCTGTTCTCCTTCTTGGATCTTTTTCTTCCCTTCCTCCCTCCCTTCTTTCCTTCCTTCCTTGACATTTAAATTTAGGATTCTCTAGGATTCCAACCTACTCTCTTCATACAATCTGCCTGCTTTTAAAATTCACAATCTTCCATTCCTATGACTTCAATTACTATCTATAAGCTAATACCTATTGAATCTATAATATTATATCTAATATAATCTCATATTTCTAAATATCTACTGGCCAGTGAAATGGACAAGAAGGATACTCCTCGCAGAGAATATGGAGGGAATGAAAGTATAATAGGGAGCAAGTTTCTAGCATGTTTGGGTGTGAGTATAAATGGCTACATTTATTTGATCACACTGGTGCAGATTATTTTTGCAAAAAGAAAATAACCCTAGTATATAATATGTACTTGATAAACATTTATGAATATATAAAAGAGTGAATGAATAAACTAGAGGAATTGGTGGTTCTAGAAACTACTAGGTATTTTACAAATTTAATTTAATATTGCAACAGCTAATAAAGATTTATTACATGTTTTATATTTCTTTAATTTACTTACTTTCCCATGTCCCATTGCCACTACCCTCATTCAGACCTCCATTATTTCTGATTTTGATTACTTGTGATGATCTTATCTGTCTTCTATATAGTTGCCCAAATGACATTTATAAAAAGCAAATTTGGTCATGTCCGTGTTCTGCTCAAACTCTCCAATTAATCTACTTTTCCATAAGGTAAAAAAAAAAAATAACTCCTTAGGTTACATTGAAGAGCTGTTAACTTACTTTCTTTGACTATCTAGCTCATTATGAAGAATTTTGTTCAGTGTCTAGCAAATAGTAAGCATTTGAGAAATGCAGTGAATGCCATTGTCATCATTGTCTTTTTTGTCATAGTTTTCATTATCGTCATTATGCATCATTATCATCATCAGATGTGAGGGATTCTAGCCTGTCAGAAGTATCAGGGATTTTACAGATTATTTAGTTCAATTTGCATTTTATATATTTTCAAATAGATCCAGAAAGAGGATGATGTTTGTTCAGACATGTAAAACTTATAAAAAATATGGCAAATCAGAGGGACTAGAACCTAAACTGACTTTGCCCACTGCCCTAATTGGCCTCTTATGGTTTTGAAATTATTTTATCTTCCAATGAATTGATTGCCACAATTGACAGAGAAGAAAGAGTATGGTCAGTCTTAGCTGGGCCAATTCCATATTCTTGTATCTACTAGATAATAGTAGTTAACTCATAGAGCTATCATAATGGACAATCTACATAATAAAAGCCTAAGCGACCTCTACTGTGGAATGACCAGAATCGCTGTGATGTACACTGATCACCAGCAGGCAGACAATCAATGTAGGAGCTGACTTCTGGTGGGCAGTGTGCTCCCACAGTGAGTGCAGCTCAGCCAGAAGCCAGGCTCATGGCTGGTGAGCGCTAAGGAGCAGCGCTAAGGATCAGCAAGCCGAGTGGTAAGAAGCAGCAAGCAGGTGGGTGGTAAAGAGCAAGGGGGATTGGGCCTAAGCCAGCAGGTGGACATCCTTCAAAGGGTCCCAGACTGTGAGGATGCAGGCCGAGCTGAGGGCCTCTGCCCCCTAGTGCACAAATTTCATGCACTGAACCTCTAATATCGCACACAAACCTTGGCACAAAGCAAGTGCTTCCTCTTACCTCAGATTTGGTCCATATCCCCTCAGATATCTAGGCTAGAGGAATTCCAAGACCTTATATTTATGCTAGTCAAAGCAGTGGTTGCTTTTTAAAACTTGCAGGAAAGAAATATCATGGGAAGAAAGTTAAGAGCATATTGTCGTCAGCATGAGCAGAAACTGAAAATAGATTGCTGCATACGGGTTTCTAGTTGTGCTTGGGAATACAGCCAACTGAGTACAACATGGCCCTATCCTGGGACTCTGCCAACTTTGCCCTCCTTGTGTGTGAGTCAGGTGCATCTGTGCTCATGGCTGAATCCACAGGGATTCAAGCAGGTTTGTATTAGATAAGAGTTCTAGGGAAGCCTTCAGAAGGGTCTAGGCACCCTTGAACCAATTTCCTGAATTTTACTACTGAAGAATTCAAGCCTCTATCTGTAGAAAATTGAAAGTGCCTTCATAGTTCTGCCTGTGTTCTTCCTGTCCCTAACTCTGTCTCTCAGACTGAACTTTTTTCATGTGAGCTTGAATATATTAGACTGAGAAGATTTTAATTTGGGGAATTTGGAATATTTCTGTCATCCTATGCAGAAGAGATGAAATTGTATCAAAGAAAACTGGAACTTTCATTCCTCAAGAGGAAGTGATGTAGTATTCATTGATTTTCTAACTTGTTTTATTGTTTATATTTTATAAACCCTCTGAAGAGAGGAGAGAGAGAAATGGATGTATTTAGAATGAGAAGATTTGAGTTAAGCCCTTGGCATATGTAATTAGAGCTAGGATTAGGGGTGTGTTTAGCTTCTGAGAGCCTTTGTTCTCTTCTCTGACTCACCTCTGCCTTCTCTTCCTCCTAAGGTTAGTGTGAGATCAATGAAGGCATTGCTGTAAAAGTATTTTACAGATTTGAAAATGTTTTACAATTACAGATTTTACTAATAACATTTATTCAACTTGTTAAAAATACACGTGCATTATTTTTTTCTTCTTTCTTACTCATTTCTCAATATTTTGGACCATGACTTGTTATTCCATTGCCAAAACTGTCTTTACCTGTGGGAGAATCCAGGCTTCACTGGAGTCTGGGGCAGGAGTTGGAGGAAACAGTCTTTGGCTGCTGTAATTCTGAAATCAGAGAAAGGAGCAGAACCACAAAACTTGGAGAACACATTAGAGAATCTGAGTCAGAGAAGCCCAAAATCAGCAGTCTGAACAGATTATCTGAACTGCAAATGTGACCTCAGAAATATGAAAGTCTGTAAAGTGAGTGCAGGATGAATCAAGTATAGGATGGGGCAATTTTCCAGGGATAGGCTTGGCTATTTGCAACTAGCTAATGTGTTCACCACATTTAAATAAGGACCTGCATTATTATGGGCGCATTTATGTGGATATTTTCATTTTTTAAAATATATTTTTATCGATTTCAGAGAGGAAGGGGAGAGGGGTAGAGAGATAGAAACATCAATAATGAGAGAGAATCATTGATTGGATGCCTCCAGCATGCCCCCTACTTGGGGGATCAAGCCCGCAATCCCAGCATGTGCTTTTGGCTGAAATCAAACCTGAGACCCTTTAGTGCACAGGCCGACACTCTATCCACAGAGCCAAACCAGCTAGGGCAGTGTTTTCATTTTGATGCTTTTTATTTGACTATCAAACTGCTCTTCCAAATGGGTCTCATAAATCACTTTCCAGCTAGTGGGGGCCTGTGGGGTTCTTTGTAGCTGAATTCGCACAGTGACCAAAGCTATTTTAGCATTCATATTTTTTCAGAGTTGTTGTCTTTTCTGGTTTCATTGAAAAGCATTACTTTTTAAAAATATATAGAATAATTAACCTTATTTGTTTCCTTTGTGAGGGAGTTCTACTTTCCCTTGGAGATATATCAGAGTAATGTTCTCTTTCTCACCTCCTATAAACATGTGCTTGTGTGTTATTCAGGGTTCTCTAGAGAAACAGAACCATTAGGATGTGTAAACGTATAGAAAGATTTATTACAAGGAATTATCTTATAATGGAGGGGTTGACAAGTCCAAAATCTGAAACATTGGGCTGAAAGGTTGGAGATACAGAAAAGGTAATGTTGCAGTTCCAGTCATAGGGGATACAGGCTAGAGACCCAGGAAAGCCAATGATGCAGACAAAACCTGAAAGCAGTCTTCTGGAGAATTCTCTCTTGCCTAGGCAGGCTGGTGATATTGTTCTAGTCAGGCCTTTGACTGATTGGATGAGGCTTATCCACATTATGGAGGGCAATCTGCTAACTCAAGAGTTTACTGAGTCACATTTAAAATGTTAATATCATCCCAAAATGCCCTCCAAGTTGACACATAAAATTAACTAGCACAGCATGAAAAAAAGAAAAGATCATGTAATAAGGTTCTTATATACATATTTTATACTTGCATTGCAGTGATTTCATTTGCATATATATAAAGATATATAGATACATATAGATATACTAGTGGCCTGAAATTTGTGCACAGAATGGGGTGTTCCCTCAGTCCAGCCTGCACCTTCTCCAATCAGGGACCCCTTGGGGGATGTCTGACTGCCGGTTTAGACAGATCGGGCCTAAACCGGCAGTCAGACATCCCTCTCAGAATCTGGGACCACTGATTCCTAACCACTCACCTTCCTGCCTGCCTGATCACCCCTAACTGCCTCTGCCTGCCTGGTTGCCCCCAACCCCTCTGCCTGCCTGCCTGATTTCCACTAACTTCTCTGTCTGCCTGCCTGATCTCTTCTAACTGCCTTTGCCTGCCTACCTGATCTTGCCCCCAACTGCCCTCATCTGCTAGCCTGATCTCGCCCCCAACTTCTCTCCCCTGCTGACCTGATCACCCCTAATTACTTCTGCCTTCCTGATCAGCTCTCACTGCCCTCCCCTGCTGGCCTGATTTCACCCCCAACAGCCCTCCCCTGCAGGCCTGATCTTGCCCCTAACTGCCCTCCCTTACTGGTCAATTTGGTTCTTATTGGTCAGTTTCTATGCTAGTAAGCTTCAAAAGCTCCACCTCTTAGGCAGTCATTGGCTCCTCAGAGTTCACCCAGATATGCTTCTAATTGGTCAGTTTCTATGTCAGTCAGCGTCTCTGGGCCTATCTCCAGACCTGATCAGAGAGGAGGGGCTGATCAGCAGCCTCCATCGAGGGCCAGAGAGAAACAGAGACGTGGCTGCTGGCAAAGCCTCAAGAGAAAAAGAGAGGCAATGGCTGGATCAACAGCTGCCACAGAGGCTACAGATCAGACCCTGTCTCTCTCTTTAGGCCTCTCTCCAGGCATGATCCATAGCCCTCTTCGCAGTCAATGCTGGGTCACTTTGCCTGTGCTGTGACCCACTGGCGGCAGTCAGTGGGTCACCATGGCAATCCAACACTGACAGCAGGACTGACTTCTGGTGTTTGATTGAGACTTCAATCATTTTGGACATTACGGACCATGACTCTTTATATATACATATATATGTTTTGTTTTATTTTCAAGCTGAGGAAACTTGAAATTGATGAAAAATATATTAAAGGCATGTAAAAGTTTGCAATATAAACTAATGAACACCAGAATGAACTATTATTTTTCCAGCTTTATTGAGATATAATTGATATGCAATATTTTTTAAGTTTCAGTTGTACAATGTGTTGATTTGATATACAGTAAAATGATTACCACCTAGCATTAGCCAAGGCCTTCCATCATGCCACATAATTATCATTTTTTGTTTGTGGTGAGAGCATTTACGATTTACTCTCTTAACTTTCATGTATATATTATTTTTAATTATACTAATTCATTATTTTTAACCAATCAGTTAATTAAACAAAACAAAAGTGTGGTAGATTTTGGAAATTAAGATCTAATCAAGATATACAGGATCACTACCATTATGGTGCTTACAGTATAATAGTGTTTACACAGAATGTGATTACATACCTTCAGACAAGGGCTATGACAAAGTACAGGGACATATTTATATGCTTAGCTGAATGGATTAAACAACAAAATTTTTATTTTTACAATTCTGAAGAATAGAAGTTCATGAACAAGGTTGGACTTAGGGAGTGGAGGGCAAACATTCAGTCTGTAACAAAGAGACTATGGATCACATATAAGAGCCCTAACTCAGACATAAGGATTTTAAGACAAGAAATTACTTTTAAGTTTATGCTTAAAGAATAAAAATAAGTTAGCTAGATAAGTGGGAGGAGACAGGATAATGCCCATGAGGGAGAGAAAACCTGACACTATGGAAAGAATGAAGTTAGTTTGCTGTAGTTATTTCTTAGAATAGGGGTAAGAGGTAGGTAGAACATGAGAAATGTGCAGGAAGGGTGAATAGGAAGGTAAGCAGAGGTTAAATCAAGAAGGGCTTTAAAGCCAATGTTAAAGAGTCTGGGTTCTGTTTTAATAGCAATGAGAAGGCATTGAATAACTTCACTTAAGAGAGTGTCATGATCAAATTTTTGTTTTTAGAAATAGAACTCTGTGTGCAGTGTAGAAAATGGATTAGATGAGCAGAAATCTTCAGCTGGGAGAACTTTTAGGAGGCTCTTAAAAATATAAAATAAATGGTGACCTAAAACAGTGGGGATGGAGAAAAATGGACAAATTAAAAATATATATGTCTCTAGATAGAATGGATATTTCATAATTATCATGAGTATAAGAGAGAGGAAAGTATCAAAGAGTCTTCAAGATTTGGGGCTTTAATTAATGGATAGAGAATTGTACTATTTATGAGAAAGGAGACAAAAGAGAAAGAGAGAGTTTGTATTTGGGAGCATTTTGAGATATTGCTTTTAAAAGTATCCTAGCATGGGGTGATGCCCATAATGCAATTGGATATACTTCCTGAAACTCAGGGGAAGTATCTATTTTGGAGATTTATATTTGTTATTTTTCAATTTGCATACTCACTCCTGATTGGCTGGTGGGCATCATAAAGGTACGGTTGATTTGCATCTTTCTCTTTTATTAGTGTAGATTTTTCACACAGCATTATATCTTGAGCACTTTTACACTTAAATATTCTCAGAGTACATAATACTTAAGCATATGAATGTATGACTACTTAACATATAGAGGGGTGGAGTATAGTTCTTTCTTTCTTTCTTTCTTTCTTTCTTTCTTTCTTTCTTTCTTTCTTTCTTTCTTTCTTTCTTTCTTTCTTTCTTTCTTTCTTTCTTTCTTTCTCTTATTGCCTATTAAAAATAGTGCTGCACAGTATCTAACCTAAATACCAGTGCCCTGGTCAGGGCTCATGCAGGAGACAACCAATCAATGTGTTTCTCTCACATCCAGGGATTCTCTCTGTCTTTCCCTCTCTCTTCCACTCTCCCTAAAAATCATTGGATAAGTATCCTTGGGTAAGGATTAACAACAGAACATATATACATGTACTATATCTATTATGTAGAAAACTGTAATATCCTATTTGCGTGGTTCCCTGTTTCTGGTGTGTGTCCTTTGCCTTGAGTGTGTGGTGCACATATTTCAAGATGCTTTGTGCTGACAATAGTCCTCTCATTTTTTTTCTTTCTGTATTGTTTTCTAGGAGTATGAAGATCATGATTAGAGGGCAATATTTCCTCAAAAAGTTGCCCTAGTTCAGTGGTCGGCAAACTCATTAGTCCACAGAGCGGCAAATCATGTCTTGTGAGCTGCAGTTTGCAGACCACTGTCCTAGTTCATCAGAGAAGCAGTTGTCCAGCTTTTGAATTAATTGATAATTTGGTTAATGTGGACTCTGAATCTCCAACTCTGGGTTAAGATGAGGGTGATAATAGACAAAGTGTTTCCCAACCTTCCAGTTAAGAGTGAGATTGGGAGGGTGCTGCGTTTCATGAGATTATGCTTTGGAGGTAGGACACAGATACATACTTCCAGATAGATGGATTGATAATATTTTAGTATAATTTTGACATTAATTTCAATTTATGTTTCACACCTTTTTTCCTCTGCTTACTTCTTCTTTTATTCTCCTTTCTTTACTCTCCTTCTCCTTGTACATCCTTCAATCTCTTTCAGGCATTTTTTTTTCATTTATTCAGTAGTTACTAAATACCTAACACATTATAGGCATTAAACCAATTACCAAGAACATGATTATTAAAAAAAAAAAAGAAGAAGAAGAAGATGATGACGACTAGTTCTTTCTTCAAGGTGACATCTGTACCTGAATGATTACATTACAATATAAGTGTCCTGATCAAGGTAGCCCAGTGTACTATGGTGGCACATTAAAGTACCTGGGCACATAATAAGTGCTTAATTTATATTAATGACCTCTTAATGTGCATGCATATTCCAGTGCAAACATATAAAACCAGATACCTTTTCTCCCAGGAGATGGATTAAAATCATACTATGCCAGCACTTCTATAATAGCAAATGCATCTCTATTATGGCTTATCATACAGAGTTAGGTGTGTCTGGCATGTTTTTCTTCTCACGTTACATAGAACAGGGACCCTATTTGAGAGAACAGGCAATATTGATAGTTTGGCTTAATTTTTATTTTAGGATTCAGGAAACTTCATTCTTTTTGAAGCGAAGCATTAGTCAGAGAGACCAGAATGATAATGAATACCTGGTTTTCTGTACTATGGGCCTAGGATCATCTGAGGATTGAAAAGCAGAGTTTGCAGATATAAATGAAGCTGTTTCTTAACTCAGCCCATCTTCTCTGTCAAGGTGAATTTATTGCTGAAACAAAACATGTTACCTAGTGAATTTAAATAATGCTTGAAGAGAGAAGATTAGACTGACATATAGTGAATTCCTTGCACCAAATATATCTTTTTGCCATAGAAAATATCAACTCACAAAACTTTTCATACATTTTCAATTTTTTTTCTTTATTATTTTTTCTCTTATTTTTTCCTCTTCTTTTTTAAATAGAGAGAGCTTTGCATGTAATTAAAGTGTTAAAATGTTACCTGCTCACAATGTGCCTGAAATATGAAGCAACAACAAGAACTGGGAATAGGCTGATCCTGTATTTCTTAAAGAAGCTGCCCAGTTTTAGAAACTGGTTTTGGTCCAACGGTAAAGCAGGATTGTTGAACATGAATTTCAGATCGATCTCTTGCCTCTGACAGTTACTGCACAAGTTCCAATCACATTAGCGCCTCTTCAGCTTGAGCCAAAATTTATAGCATAAATTCAACATTTTTCAAATCTTAATCAACCCAGAGGTCATTCTCCTCAAAATGCAGTTTTGCTGCTGCCACTGGAAAATCAATGGCGGAAGGTTGATACTTTCTTGCTGCCACAGCACCAGATACAAAATGAAATGCTCCAGAAAGGTCTGCTTCATTTTTCAGCGGTAGCTCTTAGAGAATGTTTTTTTTAAAATTTGTTTGTTTTAATGCCAATGGCAGTTTTGATCCCTAATGTCTAGGTCTTATCCAGGGGAAATAATCCAGTCAGCAGTAGCATGGTCAGATTTTTTTTTTTAAAAGGAGAAGCTTTGACCTCATTCCTATTGTCTTGAGAAGCTCCTGTTTTTATTGGCTATAGAATGAAGTCCCAATTCTTTGGCTTGGCAAGCAGAGCCCTTAACGTACCAACTAGTCAGCTTAACACATTGCCTGGCTAAGAGGAGTGCTCAACAGATAGTGTTTTAGAATACTGGGATAAAGGAATCTGTCCTTGGTGCACCCATGTGAAATGTCTCCCTGTGTAAATATGCTCCCTCAAGACATCAGGTGTTCATGCACAAATAACTCTTCACACTTAGCGCTCCTTTCCCACTGAATTTCCTATCACAATATTTTGGTCCTTTGAGACCGGGCTCAAAGGTTACCTCTGTGACCCTTTTCCATTTCTTGCCTCAAGCAGAGCTAGTAGTTTTCCTACTCTGTGCTCCCATTGTACATTTTCATACCTCTGAAAGGACCCTGGACAATGTTTCCAAAATAGGTGTGGGTGGGTCTGATTCTCTGATAGAATGTGAGTTCTGCCATAGGCAAGACCTGGTCTTGCTCATCTGGCATCAGTGTTTTAAAACATGTTCATTGAACTCAGTTAACATTCTCTGCAATTTAATTTTTTTTTTAGATAGGCATAAGATGGACAATGAGAAGTCATTTTTCCTCCCAATTGTGCAATCTTGATCCAGCTCTCCTGGAGCTTAATTTATTAATTGTGTGAGACAATTGGCCTAACTAATCACTAAAATTCACTCTTACTTTGGCATTATTATTATTATTATTATTATTATTGTTATTACTTTTGTTGTTCTATTTGTTATTTCACTTTTGCTATTAGTAATTTTAGTAGTATGAGAACTACCACTTATTGAGTCTCTACCAGGTGCCAGGCTCTGTTATAATAATTTAATTGCATTTAATCTTTAAAACAAGCACATGAGTTAAAATTATTAGTTTTATTTCACAGAGATGAGAATTGATGCTCACAGGCTAAGAAACGTATCTGAAGCCACCCTGCTAGAGTATGATGGAATTATAATTTAAATTTAAATTTTTAATCCCTACAAAAATGAACTTTAAATTTATTATACCAATTATTTTGAACTCAAGAAAAAATACATTATAAATATATAATTGTTTATAATTTAAAAATAGTATACCCTCATAGAAGACGGAGACTTCCAAAGTAAACAAAGAATGATAAATCACTCATTCTGCTATCCAGAGAGAACCCATATTAACATGCTATGAATTTTCTTCATGTGTTTTCTCAATGTATATATGTATCTGTGCATGCATAATTGGCAACTGCATATTAGCTGAGATGTAAAATTGACATAGTGGCAATGCTGGTGTGTGGAAGCTATAACTCTTTTGCTGTTTTCTGGCCTGAACCTCATATATATTAGTAATTCAGTTATTCAGTGACTGCTCCTTTCCAAAAAAACATGCAAGGCTTTGGAGCTCTCACTTATACCAGCAATTTGTCTCCTCCAAGTGCCAGAGTTAGGTAACTTTAATTCAATGGGAATATTAGAGTCTTGAAGGATGGCATAAAAACCATTTGGAGAAGAAATGAATTTCAATAACTGACTGAATTTCCTCTATTAGAGAAAAATAGTCACTCTTAGTGCTTTCTGAAAGCTGAATCCTTGAGAAAGATCCAAACTTTGAGATTAGATTGACTGGATTATAGTTCAGTATCTATTAATTATTTATCCAGGAGCCTGAGGCACATATCACTTCAGAAACTAGGATAGAATCTATTGAGAAACCTGAGTCTGGGAAGATTGGAGTCATTTATTCTAAATCACATGCCTAGGAGATGATTGGCTCAAGACTAAAGCTTGGTGGGGCAAAGGAGTAAGCATTACTATTGATTCAGCATTTATTTTGGTCACATACTATATTATGTCCTTGCCATACCTTTTATTGTTTTACACTCTTACTGACTCTCTGAGATGAAGGTGTTATCTCCCTTATAGAGATGAGAAAACAGATGAAATAATCTGCTCAAGGGTGCCAACAAGTGGCAGTGCCAGAATTTGAATCTGTGTATTTGACTCCTAAATCTATATTCTTTCAGCAATACCACTCTTCTCAGGCTTTCCGACTTTCAACAGAGCTCATGCCAGTAGAGTTCTTTACTGTCATTTCTTGGAATGGCTGCTGTGCCAGTCAGGGTGCTGTGACAGGAGCAGAATCACTATGATGTGAAGGGACAGGGGTTTCATTAAAGGAACTAGACATCGCATAACTGTGGCAGGATCTGAGAAAGTGATGATCAGGGAGTTGGAGGACCAGAGTGAGACAGCACAGTGGACCATCATGGAGAAATCCATAGAAAGCTATTGCCTCTGTTTAGCTATTCATTCTGTGGATCTGCTACCAAATATCTAGTGTTGGGTCTTAGTTCTTCAATCAGCAGGACCAGCAGGAAGGGAAGAGAACTGAAATTAGAGCAGAGAAGAGGAAGGACAAGCTGGAATCCTACAGTACATCTGTGTCTGATACCTGATTAAGCAAAAACCTGCGGAGACTAATGACTACTGCTTTATTTTCACCTTCCAAATCATATGAAAGGTCTTCTTTTTACCAACTTTAATCCATAACTAAATAGGAAAAGTTGTCCTGAGAAACATAATTCGCTGCTTAACTCTGTATCCTCCACAGCTGCCATTTGGACAGATTTGGAGGCTGTCTGCTCCAGAGGAAAGGATGTCCTACTAGCTATTCCAAATCCAGTACTATAGCAGTACTGTCTACTAGGACTTTTTCTAATGATGGAAATATTCTACATTTACAGTGCACTCTCTGACTCTATTTTTTCCTTCACTCTGTGTGGGCTCCTTATGTACAGAGACTAGGTTATATTCTCAATGACTATGTAAAAGGCCTAGCTGGCAAATGCCTGGAGAATAAATGGTTGGTGAGAGTCACTGTCATAGGCAGTACTCTGTAAAGATAGTTGCTAGTGGGTCAAAAGGGGGAAGTGAAAGGCAGTATTATAGAATAACAGAATTTTGGGTCTGAAATAGGCAGCTCAGAGACTATGGTAAAAAAAAATATAGACTTTAGAGTTCTAATCCTAGCTCTGCTATTTCCTTGGTTATGCATCTTGGGCAAGTTTGGCGGCCTTTCTAAGTATTGTTTTTCTTATCTGTAAGAAAGAGAAGGTTATACCAATTTCAGAGTAGTAAAAAGTAATGAAAACAATCAGTAAAGGGTTGACAAATATAATCTTTAATACATGTAATTTCTTTCTTAGAGATTTTGGTATGTCTTACTTATTGTTAGCGAATTTTTGCAGCAGAATTATAACCTACCATTTTTAGAATATATTGCAAATAAAATATTTTTTCTCATAGTGCCAAAGACACAGGGCCTTTTGAGGCCTTCGATGTCCCCCTCCCCCCCCACCGGTAAGAGAAGAGTGAAGCTAAGCATGATTAAAGAAAGTCTTATAGATTTAATTGCATATTGTACAGATCCTCTGGGACCTCAAAGCCTTTTTGAGAATTACAAGGTTAAATGGTAATAAAATTATTTTTGCTGCAAGAACATGCAGCCCATAGTGACAGTCATTGCTCTGTGGCTCTGACCACTTCCATCTGTAGAATCATCATTTTGTTTCATTTCACAAACCATTTAAAAATGAATTAGGTTTACCAAAGAGCAGAACTCATAATATACTTAAGTCTATATATCATCGAAACAGAATCCAGACATGCATTTTTGTTGGTTATTCAGAGGCTGACCATCTTTCTCCTTACTCAGCCGCTGCCTGCACTTGGGACTACAATTATCAGAATCCTCAATTGGATTATATTTTTACAAAAGTCAACCTAGTGAAGTATTAAAAAATACATAATTCATTTTTACCCAGAAGTTTAAGCCATGACTTTTACTGTAGTAGCTAATCTGATTTCCTGGTCAGATGAAACCTTAAAGGGTCTTCCAAGGGCATAGAACCACAGTTGCTCTTTTTTTCCCCTCAGTGTTTGTCTGTTCTATATTCAGGAGCTCAGATTTCCTCTCAAGTCAGGATGTTTGTGGTGACATTTACTATAAATGAATCCAAGTTTAAATGTTTTACTGAGCTCTCAGCAATATTTGTTATATGTAATGTTAGGGAATCAGTTAGATTTAGGCACGAGAAAGGGCTTAAGAGGACAGGCAGTAGTAGACTAGAAAACAAGAAACCAGAATTTGAATTCTAGTCCTTTTTATCAACTGAATTACTTGAGTTCCTTAGCTTACTCATCTATAAAGAGAAATTACTTGAATTTAATTTGCAGGATTGTGGTGGTTCGAAATGAGGCAATAGACAACCAGATGAATAGAAAAGCACAGGGTTTTGGAGAACATCAGGGTGGATTTGGGGCCTGTTTCCTCTGTTAACTCTTTGTTTGCTGTCAGTAAAATCACTTCTCCTGATTCCTCACACATAAAAAAAAACAAAAAAAAAATGATAGCAGATAATCTCTAAGTTCCTTTAGGGCTAGCAAGTCTGATGTCATTTCTTTCTCTATTATTTTATTTATTTATTTATTTATTTATTTATTTATTTATTTATTTATTTTAGCCAAGGAAAGGAGCTAACAGCACTAAATTCTCCCCTCTAAGAGGTTCTACTAGTATGTCTCCAAGTTGGGCCTTCAACCATGCCAGTTCTAGACTACCCTGTTTTAACTCCCAATTCCTTCTAAGTCACCTCTTCATAAATATAGTTATGTTTATATTTGCATTTAAATTGTGACTCCTAGATTTCTTCCTCTAGACATTTTTTTTAAAGAAACATGATTGAATTTCAAATGATCTTTGAAATACCTATCTGTTCGTAATTTTTGTCCAAGGAACTTAGATCTCAGCTGTGGGAGGAACCTTAGCATCATCCTACATAACTTTCCCTCTCCATGAGTCCTTCTGCAGTTTTCCTGATAGAGGGCATTCAGCTTCTAGGGATGAGGTATTCACTAGTAGGCTCTGTATCTTTGGACAATTCCTAACTACCTCTACCACATTGCTTTACAGAGCTTGAAATTCAGTGATACAGCTTACAGCAAGGGAACATTACTATTTCAGATATTAGGTACTAGCAAATGATCAAGGAACCCTCCCATTTGTAGAAATGCTTTGACCTTCACTTAGTGGTATATTGTAGCATATTTAATCATGAATTAAAGATTCACTTTTGTGTGCTGTAACTATTACTCCTGTAAGGTCTTGGGCAGGTCTATTCCTGCTTCTCCTCATTTGCAAAATGGATATAAGAATAGTCAACCTGCTTTTCTCTAAGTTGTTGAGAGGATGAACTAAGATGATATAAATAATATCCTTTATAAAGTGCTACAGCAGGGGTGAGCAAACTCTAGGTTAGCCATCTGTTTTTGTAAATAAAGTTTTTTTTTAATGTGTTTTTTAATTTATTTTTAGAGAGAGAAAAGAAGGGAGAGGGATACAGAGATAGAAACATCAATGAGAGAGAAGCATGTGCCCTGACTAGAAATCGAACTAATGACCTGTTGGTTCCTGGGTTGACACTCAACCCCTGAGACACACTGACTGGAATAAATAAAGTTTTATTATACCATAGCCATGCCCATTCATTTTTGTTATGTCTTTGGCTGCTTTCTTAATAAATTGTCTGAGTTGAATAGTTGTTTCAGAGCTGTGTGGCCTACAGGCCTAAAATACTTACTACTATCTTGCCCTTTATGGAAAAGATTGCTGACTGCTGTGCTATACAAATATGTGTTTATTATTAGCACCACTAAAAATATTTTAGGAAAAAGGTAAGATGATTATATTGTTGTCTATTAATAGAATGAAATCTAGTCAGCTCACTGGTGACCATTAAGCACCTAACAATGTCAAGAACTGCCCTATAGAATTTACCTGACGCTTTAAAATATTACAACACTACATGTGAGGCATCTTATTGCATTTGTGTTACAAATGAACTGATTCAATAACATGACCAAGGCCACATGGGCAGAGAGCCAGAATTGAAATTTAGATATATGTTTCTAAAATTTGTATGATGCCACCTAGTTATGACAGTTATGACTTTAAGTATTGTAATTCTTACTTGTTAGAAAGCACTAAGGATTGTAAAAGTTGTATATGACAAAGTTAATAATGGGTATAATAGTCTTTCATGCATTATAAATGAATAAACTAATTCAGAAAGAAGTTCATATATATTTGTAGGATCAGTGCTTTGAAACCTATAGAAACAGATAACAGCAAAAACTAACAGACTGATAAAGATTGAATAGTAAGGATTATGGCATCTTTGAATGTTTTCATTTTGTCTCCACACCTTTATCAGCCCACACCAACCTTTTTCAGTTTGGTGTCTATTAGCTCAATAATGAACACCTCAATGGAATCACATGTGGTGAAAAGACAGGATGAAAGGAGTCTGTAAGCTGACAGGTTGATTGTTCCTCTAGTCTATGTTTTTTGAAAATCTTCTAACATTAACTGTAAAACAGTCAAAACTTTAATAAAGTAGGTTGGGCTACTTTATTAAAAGTAAGGCATAAGTGAAATGATTATTGAGAGCTTTTTAGAAAGAACATGAGAGTTATCAGTTATACTAATAAAAGATAACATATATCCCTTTCTTCACATGACATGCTAATATCACACTTGTCATCTATGTATACTAGTAATTTGTAGTATTTAGAGTTAAAAGGAATCTTAAAGATCCTTTTATTGAACCCCCTCAATTTATAGATAGCAAAACTGAGGCTCAGGAAAGTTTAGTTATTTGCCTAAGATCACAAAACTAATATATATTGGTACCTCGATATACGAGTGCCCTAGCATATGAAATTTTTGAGATATGAGCCGTCGAGCCAGCGATTTTTGCTTTGAAATATGAGCAACATTTGAGATAGGAGTAATTGCACGGATCAGCCAGCTGCACACGACCCACACCAGTTTACCGCAACTGGAGTGTCTCATAGTTTCCCACGCCTCAAGGTTACGGAACGAATTAAACTCATATCTCGAGGTACCACTGTATATCAGAACTACATCTTAAAACTGACTCTTACTCATTTGTTTATTAGTTTACTAGAGGCCTGGTTTACAAAATTTGTGCATGGGGAGGCAGGGAACAATCTGGGATCCCTCGGGGGGTATCCAACTGCCTCTTGCAGTCTGGGATCTCTGGCTCCTAACCTTTCAACCTCTTGCCTGCCTGATCGCCCCTAACCACCTCTGCCTGCCTGCCTGATTGCCCTTAACTGCTCCCCTACTGGTCTGAGTGCCCCTAACTGCTCCCCTGCTGGACTGATTGCCCCTAACCGCCTCTGCCTCATCCTGTACCTGGGACCTAGGATTTCCTCCTTCTGGTCAGCCACAGGCACCCAGGATCTGGGCTGGCTTCTCCCAGGCCAGCTACAGCTGCAGGGGATCATGGGCAGATAGCTTCGCCCAGGCTGCATCTGCTGGTGCCTGGGACTGTGGGGCATGCAGCTTGGCCCTCTCCCAGGCCACAGCCTGGCTTGTCCCCATTCCTCTCTCATGAGCTCATTTGTGCCTGGATAGTCCCATTCCTCTCTTGCAAAGGCATTTGTGCCTAGTGGGTCCCCATTCCTTTCTTCCCAGCGTTGAGTGTCTGAGCCATTAAGGCATGATGGCATTAGGGTGTGATGACCATTTGCATATTAGCTCTTTATTATATAGGATTTATTCATTAAGTTTTTAAAATTTAATTCAGTCATTCATCTAACATTTAGCATGGCCTTTCTGTATGGTGTTCACTATATTAGATGCCATAATGTGTATTATTTCATTTAATTCTTATGAGGTAGGTAGTATTACCTTGAATTTATAGTTGCAAAAACTGAGATTAACAGCCTTACCCAAGGTCTCACAGTGTTGACTTGAAATTAACTAATTAGAGAGAATATAAAGCCAATTTAAAGCTTTCTATATAGTTTCAAAATCAAGCACAATAGAACTAATTAACCCTTTGTTTCAACTCTGAAATAATTATTTTTGTCAGACTTCAAACTGAGCTGGTAGAAAACTTAGTATTTGAAGTCACTGGTCAGCGCCTGAAGAAATGATCTTGGAATTATCACTGAACAGAGATTTATGTTTTATTTTATTTTCATTTTTTAACCTCATCTCCTAATGTATACATATTTAAATGGCTGGAGTTATAGAAATGCAAGATTACATACTGCTTTTTATTAGTTAACATCGAAATTTCATATAATCTTCCAATGTTAGCCCATATTCCATTTTATGGATAATCTTTGTAATTAGAATTTTAATAGTCAAGGGCTATTCAGTTATATAATTATAACCATAATTTACCTCATTTTATAAACTAACTAGCTATTGAACATGTTCTGACATTTAAGGTTTTTAATCTTTTATTATTTAAGAAATGATATAGGAAGTAGTGTAAGATCACATGGTCAAAGGGTAAGAATGTTATTATTGGTTTTTCATATTTGTATTTTAAAGGGATTGTACAAAATTGCAGTGTATATGTGAGTAAAAGAGAAATCAGTTTACAATATTAGGAACTATTCTATTTTTGACAAGATTTTTACAAATTTCATAAATGGCTAAATGCATTAGATTCCTTGCACATATATAGTAGCAAAGGTGAAGTTTGTAACCTAGATATAAAGATTTGACTCTTATTTTTACCTAAATACAAAGTTATTCCTTTTTTGAGTTAGCATATCATCAATAAGGGTAAGGCCACAGAATATAAGAAATTTCAGTTTCCCTGCTGTGAGGGATGATGACAAAAAGAAAGCAATTTCAAACCGAAGATTTTTTTTGTAGTATTTATGTCTTCTCTTCTCATATTAAGACTAAAAATAATTTCACTTAGAAAATTGTGCAAAGGATATAAAGAAGTTTGATTAAAGACTACTTCAAATGTTGATATATCTTTTTAATATATACCCTTCTTTAATATTGTAACCAATAATTAAAACAAATCTACATTAAAAAAGCAATAAAGAATCTAACCATGAAAATTCTCATTAAATACAATTTAATGCATTTATTTTATTTCATTTAGGAATACTTTATATGAGTACATATTTTACAATAAATAATAGGAACCTTCCTTGATGCATCTTAGAGAATTTGGAACTACTTTGGTATGAAAAATAATTCAGTTATTCATTCAGTAAATTTGCATTATTTATTGTCTTTAATCTTTTTAAATCACAACATAAAGTTACCATCTTAACCATTTTTAAGTATACTGTACAGTAGTGTTAAACTATATTTTCATTTTTGTGCAACAGATTTCTAGAACTTTTCATCTTGCAAAACTGTAATTTTGTACCCATTGACTAACAACTTCTCTTCCCCATAGCCCTCCAGCCACTATGAACTGATATTCAACTTATTTGGGCAAGATTTTGACTACTTTATATACACTGAGTGGCCAGATTATTATGATCTCTGAATGCATAATAATCTGACAACTCAGTACATATATATATTAGAGGCCTGGTGCATGAATTCATGCATGGGTGGAGTCTGGCCAGCTTTACTAGTGGGAGGGGACATGGGTGGTTGGCCAGCCTGCATACTGATCAAACTCCTGGTTGAGGGAACTATTTGCATATTTGCTTTTTATTACAGAGGATATACACTGAGTGGCCAGATTATTATGTGTTCAGAGATCATAATCTGGCCACTCAGTGTATATATCAAATAAGTAGGATTCACTTAATTTTTAAAACTGAATAATATTCCATTGTATATTTTTTTCTGTATCCATTCCTCTGTCAACGAACATTTAGATTGCTTTTGTCTCTTGGCTATTGTGAATAACACTACACTGACCATGGGTGTACAAATATCTTTTCTAGATGTTGTTTTCAATGCTTTTGGACATATACCCAGAATTGAAATTGCTAAATCATAAGATAACTCTATTTTTAACTTTTTGAGGAACCTCCGTACTGTTTTCCATAGAAAACATTTTATATTCCTACCAACAGTGCACAAGGATTCAAATTTCTCCACATCCTCATTCACATTAATGTTATTTTTAAAGTAGTCATCCTAATGGGTATCTATATATATATAAAAGCCTAACTAACCATGATGACTGAACAACCAGAATAATCGGCCAATCAGTCACTGTGATGTGCACTGACCACCAGGGGGCAAATGCCCAATGCAGGAGCTGCCCTCTGGTGGTTAGTGCTCTCCCATAGCCAAATTCCCATGGTTTCTCCCCCTGTCCAGTAGGTCCTGATCGGGACTGGGCAAGATAGCCCTAATAGGCAGGCCCTGATCACCAGCCAGGCCTAGGGACCCCACCTGTGCATGAATCTCATGCATCTGGCCTCTAGTGAGTTAATAACTCAGTATGGTTTTGACTTGCATTTCCCTGATAATTATTTATGTTGAAAATCTTTAATATACTTGTGAGATATTTATATATCTTCTTTAGGGAAATGTTTGTTTAGATCTTTTGCTCATTTTTAATTGGATTACTTTGTTGTTGAATTGTAGTCCTTTGTGTATTTAGATATCTACACTAATAAAAGAGAAATATTAAAATTGACTTTACCTCCACAACACCCGCAAGCCAATCAGGTGTGAGTATGCAAATTAACCCAACAAAGATGGAGGGTTAATTTGCATACACAGGCACAGACTGCTTGGGGCTGGATGGCTGCTTGCACATGTGCTGGTGCCAAGCATCCTGCATTCCAAGGACAGGACAGATGTCCTTGGGACCCAGGGAACTCTGAGTCTATAGGTCTGTGCATAGGCCTGGAGCAGCCAGGATCCTGGAATGACCCTGGCCTCTCTGGGCCTATCATGCAGGCAGAGAGCAGCCGGGAGTGGGGTGGAAACATCCACTGCATCACCATGGCAATGCATCAGATGTTCCTGCCCTGTGGCTACTTATGCGCACACTTGTGCCAAGTGGCCTATATCCCGGGGACAGGTGTCCTAGGGAGCCAGGCAGCTCTGAATCTGTAGGCCCATGCATAGGCCCAAAGCAGGTGGGGTGGGGTGGGAACATCTCCGAAGCAAGCAAGCAGACGGCAGGGCCCTGGACCAGATGGCAAAGGGCAAGCTGGCCCCCACAGAAAACAGACACCAGGGCCTGTGGTGATGTGAAACAGGCAGGTCCGCATAGAGCAGTGAACCATTGGGAACAGGCCTAAGCTGTCAGTAGGACATCCCCTAAGAGATCCCAGATTGGAGACAGTACAGATCAGGCTGAGGGACCTCCCTCGCCCCTAGTTTATGATATATATATATCTTATTCCTTAGGTTGCCTTTTATTTATTTATTTTTATTGTTTCCTTTGCTGTACAGGGGTCTTTGAGGTTTATGTAGTATCATTTGTTTATTTGTGCATTTGTCGCCTATGCTTTTGGTGTCATATCCAAAAGATCATTGCCAACTACAATGTTAGGAGCTTTGCCCCAATGCTTTCTTCTAGGAGTTTTATAGTTTCAGATCTTTCATTTCGTTTTGAATGTGTTTTGAGCTAATTTTTTTATATAGTGTAAAATAAAGGTCCAAATTCTTTTTTTTGTTTGCATCGAATAATCACTTTTCCCCCAAAACCATTTGTTGAAGAGACTATCCTTCTCACCCTGCCAACCAAATATCATTTTAACACATACATGTTTTATATATATATATGTATATATGTATATGTATATATAATCTATTCCGTTCCATTGGACTGTATGTCTGTATTTATGTAAGTACCATGTTATTCAGTCTTTGGTTACTGTAGCTTTATAAAATATTTTGCAATCAGAAAGTGTGAGTCTCCAGCTTTGTTTTTCTTTCTCAAAAATGTTTTGTCTTTTCAGGGTCCTTTGAGATTACATTTTCAGAATTGAATTTTAGGCAGATTTTTCTGACAGCTCTTTAGAGGGGCTGGGAGGAGGCCAGACTGAAATGCAATTAGAATTACAGATGCCTTGGAATCTAAGTAGACAGTTTTGATTATATTGTGACTGCGTAAAGTATCTGACCATTTAGTTGGAATAGGGCTACAATCCTATTTAATTCTGAAATCCAAAAATAGTGTATTTTTATGTATTATTAAATTTGTTTGATGGCAAGTTTTATCCATCTGGCTATGAGGTGACAGTCTTTATTCATCCCACTTAGTGTGAATAGTCATACATTTTGCTACAGAAATTTTGTATTTGAATATTGACTGCTGTTCTGGAATTCATTGAATGTGATAAAGAATATAATTTTTTTTTATTCCCAAGAATATTAGTGAAGGGATTGTAGACCTATATTTTTTTCCTTTACTCACTGGTAACAGTATTTATGTAGATCCACAGGGAATTGATCTCAAGAAGTCAATGTTAAGCCCACTGTGTCCTCCAGAGAGTCAGTAATTATGGAACTTCTGGGCCATCCAAAACAACCTCAGCAAGAATTCTTTGCCAAAGGTGGGAGTTAAGGAAGCCATTAAGGAATGAGTTCCAATATAAATTAGGAGATTATAATGGGAATGCAGATAGAAAAAAGGCTCATTGCCTAAATTTCTTATGACTATGTTATTGAATTACTTATATCCATGACCTAAGGAACTTTCAGTTTAGTCATTATTTTTATAATTAATACATTTTATTTTATTAGTTGGGTACAAAATAATAAAGCTGGGCAGATGGAGTAGCTGGAATATCCAAAAAGGTATTTGAAGAGCACTTTTAAAACAGATTATTTATAAAAATGAGTAGAGGTTTAAGAAAATCATCAGGGGTAGAGAAGAATCTAGGGACTGGCTGTAGTAAAAGCTGTTCCTACCATAAAGACTTAAGGGAGCTAAGGGAAGGAAGTTATTACTAAAATCCTCTAAGAACTGTAGTTAATAACTCTCTCATATGGCTGGTATGATGTGAGGGACAAAATATACTCAACTTCTTTCCTCTTACTCTCAAGTCACCTGCCAGCACTTCCCTTTGTCCTAACGCAATAGGAAGAGAAAGGGCAAGGCATCCCACATGATGTAGTATGTAGAGGTCAGCCTCCTGGCCACTCAGGACACAGACCCCCCCTGAGAAACATAGAAAATGGGTCTGGAAGGGCAAACGGAGAGTAAGTAGCATAGGACGAGTTCAAGGGTATTTCAGGCAGAGGCAATAGCAGGAAGGCATAGGATGAGAGATGGAGGGACAGGAGCACCTGATAGTGGTGTGCAGAGTTTGGGGGCTCCAGCAGTAGTATGAGTTAGGATGTGTAGGATCTTAAATGCCACGCTGAAGAGCTTAAATTTTCAACATATAGGGAGATGTGGCTAAAGGGATCCAGAAATAACATAATTAGACTTGTGTTTTAGAAAGTTAGCTTTGGAGGAGTGAGAGTATGATTTGGGGGAAATGTTTCGGTTCCTGGATCGTCTGAAGGCATAGGCAAGGAGATAGGCAATGTCATTAGAAGTAAAAAGAGTGACATGCTATCTGGGAAAGACAGGAAAGGCCTCCTTTAAAATAGCCTCATTGCAGGGTTTTCTTTCTTATCCTTTCTTGAAGGCAAATGGAATATTTTGTGAAGCAGGGCAGTACTGGCCTTGAAGCTACTCTTCTTCTGATAATCACTTCCCTGGAAGAAACGATGTATTGTGCTTTGTCCATCTTCCTTCAAAGATTGCTTCTGTAACCTTTCCTTAAACACATTCCCAAGAGCTGCCTCTTTCATTAAGATGAGGCCATTTTACTTCTTCTGTTTTGTTGGAAATGTCCAAAAAGGAAATGCAGTCCCATTTTCTTCCTGTCCTAAGAGTCATTATGTATTAATAGAATATCTACATGTAGATAAGCTCTGCGTTCCTTTGTCCTATAGGAAGGCATCAAAGGGCACCATGACTTTTAAAACAGTCCTTCAAGGTGGGTAAAGATAGCCTTTAAAAAGAAATCATCACTTCTTAGAAACGATATCCCCTGAGAAGTTTTATTCACTCATCCAGTTGACAGGCAGCAATGCTATGGGAAAGGATGAATGGTTCTTTCTAGAACTGAATATGCAGAACACGATGAAGCACATGCAAGAATCAGGGCAGAGGACACTTTGGACCTTATCCAGTGGGCTGCTACCACTGACAAGCTTCTCAAGGACAGGCATCATATCTGTACCCCATCATAGTCTCAGATGCCCTAGCTAACAGGAGTTTCTCAGAAATTGTTTTATGAATGAATAGTACCTTTCTAGGCAGTGAAAATAATCTTTGCAGAACCATGAGACAGTATGTTCAGAACCATGAGACAGTATGGTTTATGTAAGAAAAGAAAATGCAAGTAGTTTGATAAGAATAAAAAATGAGTTTAGCCGAGACCGGTTTGGCTCAGTGGATAGAGCGTCGGCCTGCGGACTGAAAGGTCCCAGGTTCGATTCTGGTCGGGGGCATGTACCTTGCTTGCGGGCAAATCTCCACTCTGGGTTGTGCAGGAGGCGGCTGATCGATGTCTCTCTCTCATCGATGTTTCTGACTTTCTATCCCTCTCCCTTCCTCTCTGTAAAAAATCAATAAAATATATTTTTTAAAAAAGAGTTTGTTTGGGGAGAAAGAGAGACTGGTGAAAGATTAAGCAATGAGTCCTCAAAAATAGAATTACCTCTGCCTTAAAATTCCACTGAGAAGTTTGGACTTGTTCTTATAGTTATTGGGAAGCTATTAAATAGGCTTAACTGTGGATGTGACATGGACGGCTATAAGATTTAGAAAGGTCATTCTGATACAGTGTAAAGAGTGAAACATGGATGAAATCTGGGGAGGAAGTTAGCGAAATAGCCCATTTTGTGCCAGTGGCAGTGAGGATGAAACTAAATGTTTGGGAATGGGCAGTACATAGAACATGTAGTACATGGAATATGGGTTGGGATCAGGGCAGGCAGAACCAAGAGGCTTATCACATCCTTCTGAAGAGCAGCCAGAGCACATTGGCTTAAAAGGAAGCCAAACTTTGTGGCCCAAAGTCCCAGCTTTCTAGCCACAGAGACCTGGTTTTTGACAAATCACTGAATCCTTAGTTGTATTTAGGAGGAAATGAATAATAACAGAACCTTGCACATAGAATTAATGGGAGGATAAATGTGAAAATTTGTATAAAGGGCTTTATACATGGATACATTTAAGAAGAAAGTTAATTTCATACATTGGTGTTGGAAGTGTAAAATGGTACAGCTACTATAGAAAACATTTTTTTGGCTCCTTAATTAAGTAAACCTAGAATTGCCATGTGACATGATAATTTCACTCCTAGGTATATACTTAAAAGAATTAAAAAGAGTTGTTCAAGAAAAAACTTGTACATCTGTGTTCATAGCAGCTCTCTTCACAATAGCCCAATGGCGAAATAATCCAAATGTCCATCAAAAGATGAGTGGATAAACAAAATATAGTATATCCATATAGTGGAATATTACTGATATATAAAAGGAATGCCAGATTGATACATGCTACAGTATGAACAAACCTTGAAAACATTACGCTAAATGAAGAAAACCAGACATGAAATACCATATATTATGTCATTCCATTTATATAAATTATGTGGAATGAGCAAATCCAAAGAGATAAAAAGCAGATTAATGCTTGCCCCACAATACAGGAGAGAGGAGTAGAGAGTGCTTAATGAATATGAGATTTACTTTTGGGGTGATGAAAATATTCTGAAACTTGATACTAATGATGCTTACACAACATTGTGAATATATTGAATGTCATGGGACTTTATAACTTAAAATGGTTAAAATAGTAAATCTTATGTCACGTGTATTTTACCACAATAAAAACATAAAATGAAGTTAATAAAAGCATATATTTTATCTCTATCCTAGGAACTTACACTGCTAGGGTTATGTCCATATAATCCATTGAACACTGAAGCCTTTGGCTTACTCTTGATGGTGGAACTTTGGAACACGTATGCTTCTGCCCAAGCTTGGTTCTTTCAGATAGTGATATCCACTCTGGGTGGCTCCCAGAGGGCACTGTGCCAGGTTGAGAAATTACAAATGATTATGCATGCCAAAGCCTAGCATTCTGAAAGGTGTATAAATGCCTGTCTTTATGCCTACCCAGCTTGTCTCCCTCTTGCCATGCCAAGTAGGATGTCACCTTTTCTCAGAGCTCTGGCTCCAGTCTGCTCTTTGTTATAGCTCAGTCCATCTGCTTCAGCAAAATTTTGGCTCAGCTTTAGCCAAAGGAGAACCTTTCTATGTCTAGAAAAACTTAGCAAGAGTATTATCTAGTAAACTTGAAAATCAGTAGAAAGAAAGAGTTTGGGTTGGACCTAGATAGTAGTGATATAAGTGTCTATTCCTTCAATGGGCGTTTTGAGCATCATTGTTTTGCAGGCATTGTGCTAAGCACAGTGGAGTATTAGAAGAAGAAAAATAACTATTCATTCAATCACCATTCACTCATCCACTCATCAATCACCTATATGTTGAGCGTTTAGAATTGCCCTTGGCCCTAGGCATATAGCAGTGATCAAGATAGACATACTGTCTGGTTTCAGGGAGCCCAGAGGAGGAAGGGATTCATATTTTCTGGCAGTATGAGGAAACTTCCTAGAGACCATGATATTTGAATTAAGCACTGAAAGTTGAGTTGAATTACCTACTGCTGATAGAGAAGGGTGTAGGTGTGTAGGAGAGTATAAGCGTGGGAAACAGAGGAGTCCATGAAAATCTTTGTCTTTTCTTCCAACTGCTAAAAAATTCTTTCTCCTATTACTTTAGCTTGCTATCTCATTCAGTTTTCTTTAGAAACATTGTGGGATTTTATTTTATTTTATTTTATTTTATTTTATAGACAAAGTTCAAAGAGGTTCAGTGACTTGTTCATGGTCTATCTAGCCAGTATGAAAAAGAGCTAGGATTCAATTCCAGATCTCCCTGAGGCTAAAGCCCATGCTCTTTTTACTGTACTGCTCCACTTCAAGAACCAAGAATCGGGTGTAGAGGTGCCAACCATGCAGTTCAAAATCTGTGTATAATGTTTTTTAAACATATATAATCATTTTATTTGAAATTTACAGTTTCAAAAATATAATTTTGCATTGTTTTGAGTATAAAAGAGCTTTATGTTAGATTATTTTTTAATTTATTTGTAAATTTTTATTAAATTTATTGGAGGTGACATCAGTTAATAAAATTGCATAGGTTTCAGGTGTACAATTCTACAACACATCATCTGTTTTTTGTATTGTGTGGTCACCACCCTAAGTCAAATCTTCTTCCATCACTACTTATCCCCCTTTACCCTTTTCAACCTCCTCCCCTCTCTCTTTCCCCTTGGTAATCACCATACTGTTGTCTGTGTCTATGAATTTTTTTTTTACTTTGCTTAATCCCTTCATCTTTTACACCTGACTCTCCAACCCTCCTACCCTCCTCTCTAACATCTGTCCATCTATTCTCTTTATTTATAAGTCTGTTTCTATTTTGCTTGTAAGTGTATACTTTTGACTCTACAGTCAGTCCTTTGCATCTCTGGATTCAACCAATTGCAGATGAGAAACAGTATTTTGGCATTCCCAACCATGGATTATGAAAATACTCTTTTCTATTGCATTGGTTGAATCTACTGATTTGAAACCCATGGGCTGACTGCATTTATAGAAGGTAAAATCTACCTATAAGTGGGCATCTGCAGTTCAAACCCACGTTGTTCAAGGGTCAACTGTACACATTTACAATACTATGTCATAGTTACGATGAGGGTTGCAGTTCCCTATGAATGTTCTCTATTAGAGAGTAACCTACCTAAATTGAGAGTGAGTAGGAAAAGTTAATTAGAAAGATGATATTTGAAAGATAAAAGATAAGTAACAAATGTGTGTATATTGGGTGTAGAGATAGGGGCTAAGTTTTTCAGCAGATGGTTCAACAAAGACCTTGAGACACGAAGCAATCTATTGCTGTCTGGTGATCTCTTACCTGGCTGTATGCTTTGCCATGATGTTATGTGCAATCTTTAAATTATTTCATAGAAGCTGGTATCTCTTCATTTTTATTAAATAGAAGAGACATTGTTTTACTCATCTACTCCTACCCCTCACCTCCTATGAACAGGATGTGGGCAGACAGAAAGAAATCAAATTACTTTTCAACATGAACCCAGTCTGAACAGAACTCATTTGGAGTGTTAGTGCTTTGATCTGTCTGCTCTCACCACACCACCACCTTGCTCACTTGGTGGAATGAATATTGGAGGGGACAGGGGAAATGTCTCTGAAAAAGAAGCTGTGACAATTTTTAAGTAAATGTAATAAATCAGGAGGATTTTTCAAAGGAAATAAAAAATGTCATTTATGATGGCTATAACTCTTACACCCACTAAGATTCCTGTATGGTACAGTTTAGATTGTCCCATGGTAGATAAAATTATTTGATCTGTCAAAATGGAGGGATGATTTCTTTTTTCTTCCTTCATGCAGGCATCTTGCTTAAGCAGCCAATTCTATTGTTTCCTGCCCTCTTTCTGTTTGGTGAAAACAGAGAAAACAAAGGCTATCAGTGTTTAAAAGATTGCATCAAGGAATTAAAATAGAGAGGAGTGGCACAAGCCCCCCAAATTATAATTGTAACCTACAGGAATTCTAGGAAAAATAAACCTGCATTTATACCTGAAGAGTTATTACTTCTTTTTCACAGGAGGCCTAAGTTATAATGAAAATGATAATGATTATTATAAAATAATAATAATAATAATAATAATAATAATAAATTGCTATAATTGCTTGAACAGCTGCCCTGTGCAGAGATTATAATAGGTTCTTTTTAGGTGTTATCTTAGTGACTCCTTCAAGCAGCACTATGTTATGTATATTATTGTTACACTAGTTACATTATTGTTTTTGTTATTAATATTATTATTATTGTTATTATTATTTCCATGCTAGGGATGAGGCCCAGAGTTTGAACTGATGTGCACAATTCCACATACTACTACATGGCTGAGTCCAATTTCAAATTCAGTGTTGTTTGACTTCAAAACTCATGCTGTCTCTTTAATGACTCAGAACCATAGACTAATATCTCACAGCTACTGTTAGAAAAATAATCCTTTGTGTTTGTTTAGTAGTTGAGTTTTATGTGATTCAAGTCTACTTTCTCATTTGACCAACATAGTCAACATGATCTCTCTATATATATAATAGCCTAATTGACCAGCCAACCAGTAGCTATGACATGCACTGACCACCAGGGGCAGATGCTCAACTCAGAAGCTGCTGAGCTGTGGTGACTTGGCTGGCAGCTGAGGTTCTCAGGTAATGCACCTGGAACCAGAGAGGAGGGAGTCCAATTTCGGGGTATGTCACCTGAGAACCACCCTCTTGCAATCTGGGACCCCTTGGGGAATGCTGGAGAGCTGATTTTGGCCCTATCCCCACAAGTGATGCCAAGGGACCTCGTTGGTGCATGAATCTGTGCACCAGGCCTTTAGTATAATAATAATTACTAGCAACAATTCTTATAAGTCATATGAAAGTAATAATTAAATAGGTCCCATATTGATCATTTTTGTAGGGTACTTACTAGGTGTCAGGTGTTGTGCTAACCACCACTGATGGTTGCATGAGCTTATGACCATCCAATACAGTAGATGCAGTATAATGGTTAAGGAAGCTTGAACTAGTGTCAAGCTTTGGAATCTTGGCTCTACTACCTATTACCTGTTTGACTTTGGGCAATTACTTAATGTCTCTGACTTAGCTCTTAAATGTAAAATGGGCCAAGTAATAATGCTTATGTGGTGGTTTTGAAGATTGTTAAATTAGATAATTCTAAAGTGCTTAACACATAGTTAATACTCTATAAATGATCATTGTTTCTGTACTACTGATGAGAAAATTAAGGGTTAGAGAGATTATGGGGATTAGAGAGACTACCCAGTCTTAAAAGTAGTTGAGGGGTGGAGCTGGAATTAGAATGCAAGTCAGCCTAGTTAACAGTTTCTCCTCTTAATCCTATACTCTATTGTCAACAAACATAAAGCACATTCACTAAATGTGTTTTTAAATATGAATCCTTTTTAGTGATAGGTTTCCCATTAATCAATCTATTTCAGATTTTAGGAGCACTCAGTTTCTTCTACAGCCTCACTGACTTACACCTCTGCCTTTGCACAAGACTTCTCCTCTGCCTGCAGTAGTTTCTCCCCCATTTACCTAACTTATTTGTCATTCAGAATTCAATATGAGATATCATAACCTCCTGAAAGGTAGGCAGTCTGTCTCTGTATATCCAGGGCCTGTCACCCATGTTTGCCCCAAATATTGTCGTACAGTGAATTGAAATTTTATCTTTTTATGCACAGTTATGAGCTCTTTTAGTGCAAAAATCATCATGTGTTATTCTTCTCTTTATCTCTTGTATATAGTAGAATGCCTATCACATAGTGAATGTTAAATATATTTACTTATTGAATAAATGCATGGATGGATGAATAACAATAATTGTTCCAGAGAGTTCTAGCCAACATTTATAGAATATGTGATGAAATGGTTTATCTTTATGTGGGTATATTGATAAAATAAGTATTTTAAAGATCTGGTGAACATTAAGACTAAAGGCAAAGAGAACTTTAAATATATCTACCCACATACACCCATAAATCCCCTCCTTTCTTCATGCCCATTGGCAATTTTCTAAATATAGATTATAGTAATTTCGTTTCAAACAACTAATTTTCAGCATTTGACATGTTCATTAACCTCAGGTAGGGAAATTATTGTGGTGCATTAATTTTTCACCAGTGAAGACATTTGTCATCTGTGCAAGTATCATTAGTACTTGCTACAAAGATGGAAATGACACACTGTCTCTGCTGATTGAAGAACACAGTGGAATTTTAAATAGTATCAGCTGGGCTCTTTAGACCATCCAATTCTATGCACTTTTTTGGCTCTCATTAGGCAAGATTCATGTGATATCATTAAGAACCTGACTTATGGAGAGAACAAGAATTGTACATCTCTTGGGAAATGAGGATATGAGTGCAGAATTTTGTTGTTATTTTGTTTTTACCTATCTGACTGTCATTTCTCTGTCACCTTTGTTGGCTCTAACATGTCCTTGAAATTTGGTATGTCCAAGGTTTGTCTTCAGTCTTCTACTCTTTTCATGTCTTACTCTTTTCCACTCTCATGGGTCACATACCATCTATATGCTAATGACTTTCATCTCTATCTCCAGCCAGGCTCTTTCTCTTGAGATCCAGACTCATATGCAGCTGCAAACTGTCTAGACAGATATCCTGGAAACAGTCCCAGACAACTCAAATTCAACATGTCTAAAACTTTGCTTATTATCTTCCTCTATCTCCAGACCTGATTGTCCTACAATGAATGTTGAAAGGACATTTTCTCTTGTCTCAGAATTTTACTTAAGGTGAGTCCGTAT
>PVJN01002597.1:39397-114899 GCA_004026805.1 Lasiurus borealis | reverse complement strand
TCACTAAATAGCAACACATATTGAAGTAAGAAGTTAATAACTCGCAGAATTGCTACAAGTCTTGATGCATGAAATTCACATAAATGAAATGCATTTAATTAGAAATAAGTGCAAATGGAGCATAAACATTATTTTAAAATACTTCCAAAAACAAATAGGAACTTTAAAAAATGTTTAAAAATACATGTAACTTTGAAAAAAAAAACCAAAATAAAATATGTTTAAATTACCCACCACTTAATATCTGTGATGAATTGTTATTTTGGAGCTATGAATATCACACACTCTGCTAATTCTTTGTATCTTTGGATTTTGCTAAAACAAATCTCATTTCATTTATTATTTCCTGACTATTTTTAGAAGGATGTTTTATTTTTATATTTTTACATAAGATGCATCAAGCATTAGAATCATTCTCTCAGTCCAGTTAGCTACTGTTGGCTGTATTGCAGGGTTTGGATGCGGTTTCCACTTTGCTAGGCCAAACGTAACAAAACCAAACGTTGGTGCAGGCTCTGCTGGAGAGGCAGGATATGGAGTGTCCCGGGGTGTCTGCTCTTGGCTCCTGAGTCAGGGCCTGGGAATGGACATGCGCTGGAGCCCCAGAGAGAAGAGATGCTGTGCAAATGGTCCTTCCAGGTTTTAATGTTTCAGGTTTTCCACCTTGTTAATGGCAAAATTCTATTATTTTTATATTGATAAAAGCTCCCTTCAATGGAAGTGACAAGATTTTATGTTAAACTATGATCACACCGTATTTTTATTTATTTATTTTTCATTATTTTTATATATTTTTTTTATTGATTTCAGAGAGGAAGGGAGGAGGAGAGAGAGAGAAACATCCATGATGAGAGAGCATCATTGATCAGCTGCTTCCTGCATGCCCCGCACTGGGGATGGAGCCCACAACCTGGCGTGTGCCCTTGACTGGGATTGAACCCTCAGTCCACAGGCTGATGCTCTATCCACTGAGCCAAACCGTATTTTTTGGCTCAAATCACATTTTTATTATAAGGATAAAACAAATGTTTACAAAATTATTTAGAAAAGTAACCATGTCTTTCCTGACTCCTTCCAGGTGAAGAGCTAATTTTAGCACCATCGCTGATATGGCATTGAACTAGCACCAGGGATCAGCGCCTGTGAAATAAAGGCATGTAGGTTCCCATCATGCACTGTTTGAGGGAGAAAGGATGCTGATTAACATCCACAGACTCAGCATCGGCTGAGATGATAAATCTCCAACATTTATGACACATCTTAGAGCCAAAGAAGCTCTAAGACGTGTCTAAACAAGTGGTACTAATGACACGAGCTCAACCATTTGCTCTTGTCAACTGAACGTCTACTATGTAATAAGCACGGATATAGTCACTTAACGTGTGTCATCTCATTGAATTGCACCGATGCCAAAACAATTGTCAGGAGAAGGAGTAGTTAATCAACACTGAGAACGTTCACTCACGCGCTGTCTGAGGAGGAGACCCGCTCCTGGCCATGGAAGGAGCCAGCGCGATGACGTCACCCCGTGGCCAGTGGTGTTGGGGGAAGCGTCCAGAGCTTCTCCTTGAACTTCAATCCCCGGAAACAAGCACATTAACTCCGTCCCCCTCCGCGGAGGGCACCATTTTTTAAGGCTGACAGCCTCCTGCAGGGATGCTCTGAAGGAAGGGCAGGCAGCCTGTCGGCGTGATGAATGTCCCTGGCGGATGGGCACAGAGGGCAGACTGGGAGGACCTTCCTGGCGGGCCCTCAGGACTCAGAGACAGTGGCTGGGGCCCGGGCTAGGGATCTTCTGGTTCTTTGTGTGTGTTTTTGAGTGAGAGGAGATGATTGGAAAACAGGGGCAGACAGGAATGTTTTCCATTCAGCTATCAGTAACCATGCAGGAAAGAGTATGTGCGGGATTTAGTACAGTGGCACCTCGAGATACGAGTGCCCTAACATACAAGATTTTTGAGATACGAGCCGTCGAGCGAGTGATTTATGCTTTGAAATACGAGCAACAGTTGAGATAGGAGTCATCGTACGGATCGGCCGGCTGCACACACCCCACCAGTTTACCGAGACTCGGGCGTCTCATAGTTTCCCACGCCTCAAGGTGACGGAACGAATTAAACTCGTATCTTGAGGTACCACTGTACGTAGCAGGTGTTCAATCTATATTCATTTCATCGAACACCCCTCCCCCATCTTGGCTGATCACTCCTGAGTGAAGGGTGAACCGCTGACACGGATGGCTGCCAGACGGGGTGTGTATGGCTGCTCCATCACCAGACAGTTAGTCTTTGCCATCTCCCCATTTGCTTCTGAAGTAACCAGTTCAGGCCACAGTGCAAACGGCATCATATAGTTATAGATCCAGAGGTGGATGTGGAAGTAGATGTAGATACAGGTGTAGGCATAGGCACAGACATACACAGAGACATGTATAGTCTTAATTGTGTACCATATTTTCTGGCGTATAAGACGACCCCCAATTTTTCCAGTTAAAATATAGAGTTTGGGATATACTCACCTAAGAAAGTCCAAAATATCTAGAAAATTCTGGAAAGTCACCACTGCTAAAAAATAAAATAAAATAAAATAAATTGACCTTAAAAATGGGGAGTTTCCATATTGGTGTTGATTTTAATTTTCCGTTCTGCAATACCTGCACAATTCTATTAAACAACAGAATGCTACAAATATTCACCAAATCATAAGTGATTAAAAAAAAAAAAAAGCACACCGCTGCCACCACCAGCAGCAAAATAGCCTCCTGGCTCAAGAAGTGATATTTCTTGGTGGCATTTCAATTAAAACAAAGCGTCCTCCCGGTGGCCTGAGAATGCGCACTGGCCTATCTCTGCTTTAAAGGCACAGATAACGCCCAGCTTCTCACAAAAAACAAGTGTGGACTGCCGTTCTCTGTAGATACCGTGAATATCTCTCTCAACCCCACGCACCCAGACCAGCTCCCACCCACTCACAGGAAGGCCGAGACTTGGCGTGGCTCTGACTCCAGGCCAGGCTGGGGGTTCGGATGCGGGGTACCCCCCTGTCCAGCTCTTATTACACTCATTAGGGGAAGTCACCGTGAAGTCAGATGCCCGCAGGTACCGCGGCTTGCGTACTGTCCTTGTCATTGCAGGAGACGCTGGAAAGCCATCTCCCGTGCCCTCCTCCTCCTCCTGCTCCTCAAACGGAAGCTCGCACTTCAAGTTCTCTTTCCTCCTCAGAGAGCCAGAGGAGGACTGGGGCTCTCACACTCGATAATGCTCTCGCACTCCGACCTGCGTGAACTGAGCCGTCAAGAGGAAGTCCAACCTTTACAGGAACCCCCGGAGCCAGGAAAGGAGGGGATCCTCTAAGATGAAGACTGTAAGCGTGTTCGGTGCTTTTTAACGAGGAGAGACCGGAGTGGGGGTGAGGAGCGCGCTCTCAGACACCACACCAGTCTGGATGCCACAGCGGCCTGGCCCTGGGCCGGCTGCCACCTTGGACAGCTCCCCCTCCTGGAGGCCTTCCCTCCTCTTTGGTCCCAGGAGCAAGAAGTCTCTGCCCAACTCGGGCACCCACAGGGCACTGCTGAAAGGGCGGTGTTTGTCCTGGCCAGAGGGCCTGAGTGGGGGGTCTCGCTCAGGGATTTATTGGCTGAGAGAGTGCTTTCCCAGGGAGAGAAGAAGGGAGGGGGGTGGACAGAGGGAGCCAGCTGGCTCGGCTGGAGGTGGCTTTCCTGCAGGATCTCCACAGCTCAACCTGCCTCATCCCTCTTCTCTGAGCGGGAAGTTGGGGTGCTGGCTGAGAACTATGGGGAGCAGTGGCAGCAGGTGCATGCTACGTACTCAGTAAATACAGTGGTACCTCGAGATACGAGTGTCCTAACAGACGAGATTTTTGAGATACGAGCCGTCGAGCAAGCGATTTTTGCTTTGAAATACGAGCAACATTTGAGGTGAGAGTCTCCTCTCAGGATCCATCAGCCGTGAGCGGGTTGGGGTGTGGGAACCTCTTTCCACGTCCCACGTGGTTCAGGGTTCCCGGGTCAGGGTTTGGCTTCTGAAGGAGGCCACACGCAAATGAAATGAGAGACTAGAAAACATTAATTTGGCGATATTGGGGGGCCAGGCGGGAGCCTTCCTCTGGTGGAAAGGACTGTCGCCTTCCTTTGGCCTGGCCATCCCTTTTATTCAGGTTTGGGAGACACCCTTTGCCCTGAAGCAGGCCATTCCAGGAACAAGTGGATGATCTTTATCCGTCAGGATTTACATGATGATTTGATGGGGAAGTTCATTGTCTCCATGAGATAGGGAGTGGCTGGTTTTGACCTTTCAGAGCTTCAAGGTTGACCAGCCTTCTGGCCTCCTGTTTACATCCATTTAGTGAGAACAATGTTTGGTTTCCGACAGTGGGGGTTGGGAGTCCAGGTTGGGCCAGCGCCACGGACTGGGCTCTGGTCCCGGGACGGCGTGGAGATGCCCGAGTCCCCGGCGTTGGCCGTTTGCTCGGCCCCGGTGTCGTGGGAACCGGCGGAAGAGCTCTCGGACTCCGGCGAAGCCTCTGGCTGGAGCAGACGGGTCTTGGCAGGGCTCTCCCTGCCTCCCTCCGCTCCATGGAGACAGGCAGGGGGGCTGGCTGCTCTGAGGAGTCTGAGCAGGTCTGAGCAGGCCCAGCGCGCCCAGTGATCCCGCCACCACCTGCTGCCACACTGCCCTCTGGGGGGCAGCACAGGGCACCGTCCCAGCCCCTGCGATGGCAAGAGGCACAGGGACACTGACCAGCAGCACCCGCTCCAGTTTCATAAAAGGCTGGACCACTGACCCCCGGGCAGCAAGTTCCCCCAGTGAACGGCTCCCATCACGAGAAGGACAGAGGGACAGGGGCCATGATGAGGCCGTGACGATTGCCATCAACTGAAGAAGACGTTCTGCCACAGGGAGTGGTGTGAAATGCTGTGAAGAGAGGATGGTTTTGATAGAAAATGGAGCGGGAATGGGAAACAGACCACAGAAGTTTGTCTCGGGAAGGACTTTAACTCAAGTGACTTGTGCAGATCTGTCCCCAACTCCAGAGGACGGGGAGCTGGTGACAGGGAGGGGGAAGGGGAGTCGGAAGAGGCACCAACACATGCTCTGGACACACGGCACTGCCTCCTGGGACGCGGCCGGGTCCTCTGGAGGCATGGCCACCTGGACCAGAGCCGGGCCGTCCTGCCTGGCGCTGTTCTGGCTGCTCTCCGGCCGAATGTTCAGACTGGTGCTTGGTTTGTGTTCTGTCTTGTTCTGAGATGGTCTCAGCTGTCTCACCACACTCATCGTCTATGCTGACAGAGCAGGAATAGATGAGAAAGTAAACCGAGGGAATTAAGCCTGTGTGTGTGTGTGTGTGTGTGTGTGTGAAAGAGAGAGAGAGGAAGGGGAGAGAGAGGTGGAGACTTTGAGGTTGAAAAACACCTTTAAAAGCAGGATTTTTTTAAATCTTTTAGTTTCTGGTTCAGTGTGAACTTTCCCTGCACAGGGCATGGCACCACAAAGGAGCGTGTCTTTCAATGCGACAGAACGCACACACCGCTCTCCTGGAAGAGAAAAGGTTGTGCAAAGCCTCTGGAGAGAAAGCGAGCGGACAAATAAAGACTTCGAATCCCAGACAGAGCGTTCCCCCAGGAAGGGAGCCAGCAGCAGGCTCCGGGGGGAGAGCTGGAAAGCAATGCCACCGGGCAAACGCAGAACGGAAGAGATTTAGAGATCCGGCTCATTAAAAATGGAAAAGCTTTCTCTGTCAGGAACATCGTAAACAACCCGAACGGCTCAGACCAGGGACAGGTTGGAGCCATAAAACGGCGTTTGCCGCGGGTGGGCAGGAATTTGCTGAGCCAGGCGCTCTTCCGCCGGGGGAGGGTAAGCGTCCGTTCAAGGTCACCCGACCCAGAGGTGGGCTGACATCTCTCTGCTCCACGGCACCTGCTCTGAGCCAGCATTGCCCTCCCTCGTCTTCAGATGTCCCTGGGACTTACGTGCTCCATTCTCTCTCAAAGCTTACCATTTCCTCTGTCAGTTCTATGGGTTTTGTTTTATTTTTTATAGTCACCACCAGAGGCCCTGTGCACGAATTCGGTTATGGGTGGGGACCCTCAGCCTGGCCGGCAATCAGGGCCGATGGGAGCCATCTCTCCCAGGCCCAGTCAGGGCTGATTGGAGCCGGCTGCGGGGAGGGACCAGGGGAGGTGGGCTGGCTGCAGAAGTTGGCTGTGGGAATGCACTGACCACAGAGGGAAGCTCCTGCATTGAGTGTCTGCCACCTGGCGGTCAGTGCATCGTCATAGTGACTGGTTGTTTGGTCGACCAGTCGTAAAGGCCGATTAGGCTTTTATATATATAACTAGAGGCCCGGTGCATGAAATTTGAGCAAGAGGTGGCCTTCCTCCCCTGACTGCTGGCACTGGCTTCCCTCTCAGCCCCAGCTTCATCTAGAAGGTCATCTGGAAGGATGTCCAGTCTAATTAGCATATTATGCTTTTATTATCTAGTTAGATAATCTTCAATGATTTTTAATTGTTCAGTGGTTTTGTTGCTAGTCTGTGAATGTTTATGGGATTAACAAATGAATATTTTAACTGGTTATTTTTGGCACATAGACTTTTTTTTAATGGTGGAAAGCTATATTACATTCTTGCTTTAATAGGGATTGTTGGGGGCATATTCTCTTGAATTTTCAGTGTACGGAATAATAGTTTCTGAAAATAATCATACTTGCCTTTTCCTTTCCAGCAGTGAAGCTTCTTTTTGTTTTGTTTTATCCCAAGTAGTAATGTCTACATGAGAACTTCAGGACTGTGTGAAGTGATACTGGAGGTTTCTGAAATCTTTGCTTAGCACCTGGATAAGAATGAGGCTAATGTTTCTCTGTTAAGAAGCCTGGTTATGTTTTTATGTTAGTTTTTTTCTGTTTAAAAATGATGCTTTCAAGTGTTTTTCTCCATTACTTTGAGGGTGCATTATTTACTTATTTATTTATTTATTATTTATTTTATTTTATTTTATTTTATTTTATTTTTTTCAAACAGGGATAGGTGTTGATTGTATTGACATCCTATATCCTGTATGTGTTTTTCTCTTGGGGTTTTGGAGCTAAATCTTTACATCCCTAGGTTGTCTTGATGTGGATCATTTCTTGCATTCCTACTCGATACAAATGCTAAGTGGTTGTGACCGATAATGCCAATGGAGTATTTTTACTTTTGTTTGTACAACAATCACTAGAACCAATGATAACATGCAGAGTCTATGGATATACCTGTGGAGATTCTGACTCAAGAGGTTTGGGTGAGGCTGAGAATTGGACTTTTTAGAGATGCCCCCTTTACCACTGTGATTCTAACACATGTGGTGCACAGACCACATTTTGAGATCCGTGGTTGATATGAAGTATTGCGTTACACTAATTTTCATTATCGTTGCAGCCATGTGAAGAGTAAAATTAACCTATTTTTAAAAATGTTCTTGTGTTTGTCTTTACTTTAAGAAGGTCTTGACATATTTTTGTCTCTGGTTTTGCTAGTGTCAGTAATAATTGGTCTTTGAAAAGATTTTTAATGATGCTAACTGTTCATAAAATATAAGGATTTTCTGTTACTAAGAATTTCAAAGCATTAATAGGTAAAATAATCTAACCCTGAGGTTTTGTTTGTTTGAGGGAATTCTTAGAGAGCTTATTTCTCGTCTCTGCCATGATTGCTGTCATAACAAAGACTACAAGTGGAGTTCAGATATGGAAGAGAAGCCTAGTTTGGTGAGAACATACACTGAGTGGCCAGATGATGATGTTCTCTGAACGCATAATAATCTGGCCACTTAGTGTATATCCTATAGAAAAAAAGGCTAATATACAAATTTCCTCCTTGACCAGGAATTTGACCAGCAGGCAGGCTGGCCAACCGCCCATGTCCCCTCCCCCTGGCCAGGCTGGCCAGACTCCATCCATGCATGAATTTATGCAACGGGTCTATGGAGTGGCCAGATTACTATGCATTCAGAGGTCATAATAATCTGGCCACTCAGTGTATACTCTAAGGCAGTGGTTCTCAACCTTTCTAATGCCACAACCCTTTAATACATTTCCTCATGTTGTGGTGACCCCCAACCATAAAATTATTTTTGTTGCTACTTCATCACTGTAATTTTGCTACTGTCAATGAACCTTAATGTAAATATCTGCGTTTTCCGATGGTCTTAAGCTCTAGAGCAGCAATTCTTAACCTGTGGGTCGTGACCCACAGATTGAGAACTGCTAGCAGGGTCACCTAAGACCATGAGAAAACACAGATATTTAATTACTATTCATAACAGTAGCCAAATTACAGTTATGAAGTAGCAATGAAAATAATTTTATGGTTGGCGGTCCGGTGACCATGAGGAAATGTATTAAAGGGTTGTGGCATTAGAAAGGTTGAGAACCACTGCTCTAAGGGAATATAGGACTGAAAAAATGTATATGGCGACTGTGTTAAGGAGGGCCTCAAATAGGCATAGAATAAATGAGTTACAAAAATTTCTTCTGTACATTATATAATTTTATGTTTATAATAGTGTCATATACAGTAGATGGGTTAAGTCATGAAAATTGAAATAGGTATGTAGTGTGGCTTGTTTTGGAATTCTCTGGACTTTTTCTAGTAATATACCCAATGACTTTATGACTGATACAATGTAGAATAGATTTTGAAAGGTAAAACATCTCCCCCACTGCTATGGATGGAATTGTGTCCCCCCCCAAATTCACATGGTGAAGCCCTACCATCCAAATGTTATGATATTGGAGGAGGGGTCTTTGAGTGGCGATGACGACTCGGTGAGTTCTGAGGGTGGGGTCAGGGAGATGACTGGACTTGGGTCTTAGAACAGGAGGCCAGAGCTCTTGCTCTTCTCCACGTGAGGGTCTGGGAAGAGGAGCCCTCTGATGCCAGGAGGAGCCCTGGGCAGGGATGGATCTCTGTCGGGCTCTGATCTTGGGATTTCCAGCCTCCGGGACCGCGAGGAAGTTAATTGTTTCTGCCACCCGTCCTTGGCATGTTGTTATGCCAGCCCAGGCGGACTAATGTGCCGCCGTATCGTTAGTTTCTGAAATGAAATGTGCAGAGAGCTGAGCATAATAAATATGCCATGGGAGACATCTATTTCAACATTAAAAAAATGATTTTTTTTTTTTTGGTCGTCTAAATCACTTACTTATTCAGTCTGCGAGGGCAGTTTTAAATTGAATTTTATATTTATAATGATATAACCGTCTCCAGAATGACTCCCTGCATCTGGACTCTCTTATATTCTATACCCGTATATTCTATTTTTTTTAAATTCATCTATCCATCCGTTCACTCAGCCGTTCATTTATTTATTCATTTATTTTGGAAACTCAAAGGCAATGAAGCCACTGTCGGGGACCGGCTATCTAGGGCATGTTCCCTCAGAATAGACGTAGATCGTACGCACAGCAGGAGTCCAGCAGAGAGAGGCCCATCTTCCCTTGGGGTGCAGGAGTCAGGGGCTGAGCTGGGTCTTGGTACCCGAATAGGATTCCAACAGGTGGGGACCGAGACAAGGGCAGTTCAGAGGCTAGAGCACTGCGTGTGCCACAGAGGAGAACGTTGGCAGCTGTTTGAGGGTAATTAGATGTGTCTTTGTTGTATGAGTTTGGAGCATTTATGAAGAAGAGAAAGCTGACGCACTAATTCTAAGCCATATTGCGAATGGCCTTTGGCCACGGACGGAGGTTTCTAGACTTCCTTCTGCAGAGAAGGGAGGGAAGTGAGAAGATTTGGGCAGCATCGGGTCAGGCAGCAGCAGCAGTAACAACCAGAAGGGACGCTCGAGTTTTCCATCTGCCCTGGAACCGGTGCTGGGATCTCTGGTCATGGGTGGTTGGCTCAGCAACATTGACAGAGAGACCGTGAGGCTGTGATCACCCCCGTGACGGTGACAGGAGAACAGCTAGGATCACCATACAGAGGGCAGGTAAAAGGAGGAGACTGGAGAGAGGGCTAGAGTGCACAGTCATGTATGAGACATGAGAACAGCTGAGCTCACCACGCAGAGCACAGGTAAAAGGAGGAGACTGAGGGAGGGCTGGAGTGCACAGTCATGTATGAGACATGAGAACAGCTGAGCTCACCATGCAGAGCACAGGTAAAGAGGAGACAGGAGGGAGGGCGGGAGTGCACAGTCATGTATGAGACATGAGAACAGCTGAGCTCACCACGCAGAGCACAGGTAAAGGGAGGATATTGGAGGGAGGGCTGGAGTGCACAGTCATGTATGAGACATGAGAACAGCTGAGCCCACCACGCAGAGGACAGGTAAAAGGAGGAGACTGAAGGAGGGCTGTAGCGCACAGTCATGTATGAGACATGAGAACAGCTGAGCTCACCACGCAGAGCACAGGTAGAAGGAGGAGGCTGAGGGAGGGCTGTAGCGCACAGTCACATGTGAGTGGAGAAGAAAGTTAGGGAGCAGGACTAAGAGAATAGGAATTACACAGAGTCGTTAAGCTAAGGGGAGGGAGTTTAAAAGGAAATAGTTTAGTCCCACCTTGCATTCTTCTTTACATACTTTGTGCTTTTCTTTCAAACTCAACTGCATTTCTGTATGGTTAGGGTAGGGATAATTATTTTTACCTGACCACGCTCAATGCTCTGCTTAATATCTTGCTAAAGGCAATGTTAGGTATTTAGTTATAGGTGCTTGTTTCTCTTTACCATATTTAAGTAATTACAAAACGGTCACAGCTCACGCCTATTAGATGTATAATGGGCATCTCTGCGTGCTTTACGTGATTTATTTGTCAAATCCTCACAACCACCAGAGAGACCACCATGGAGGCGGCGCTCATTAGGCAGAGAAGAGTGGAGCGATGACCTGAGAAGTGAGTCCTTCCCTCCGAGGAATACCAAGTTCACCTTGAATTTTAAAACTTTGTGGAAAGTTAAACCATTTTATCTCACTATTTAAAAAAAAAATCATCCCCCAAACTTATATGTTGTATAAAGCACCCTGCCAGGTATGAGGGGAGCTTTGACGGTTGCCAGTTATTATAGAAAAGTTTTATCTTTTTTTTCACCTTCAGCTTGAACAATCTTCTCGCATTGAAAGAAATAAAAAGCTCAGATTTCATCTCCAGCAGGTGTTATTAGACAGGTCACGGAAAAATCATAGCTGAGAATTTCCTGATTTAGAAGCATCCGTCTTAAAGTCGGTAGTTACAAATTTAATTCATATTTGAAAAACAACAGAAAATAACCAGTTGGTGAGGGCGGGGAGAAATTGGAAACTTTGGTAGGAATGCAAAATGGCGCAGCCATTATGGAAATAAGTATGATGGCTCCTCACAGAATTGAAAGTAGAATTGAATACTACATCATCCAGAAATCACGCTTCTGGCACATACCCACCCAAACAGGGGAAAGTGTCTCAGACAAAGATCGGTCTCCCCATGTTCATTTCAGCAGGGAACACAACAAAGGTGAGGGGGCACCCAGCGTCCATCACGGATTAACTGAACGAATGGAATGAAGTAGGTGCATGCATTCAAATAGTCCCCAGCCTCCAAAAGGAAGGACATTTGGGTGTAGGCGGCTGCCACATGGATGAACCCTCAGGACAGTATGCTAATTTGAACAAGCCACCAAGGACAAATACGGCACTGTCCCTCTGACAGGAGGCAGCCAGAGAGGTCACACTCTGGGCACCGGATGGAGTGGCTGTGGCCAGGGCCTGGGGGAGGGGAGAATGAAGGGTTGCTAGTCAACAGACACACGCTTTCAGTTTCGAAGGATGGAAAGGGCTCTGTGGTTGTACTTAATTAACCTATTGCACTGAATACTTAGCCATGGCTAAGATCAGCAGTTCTCAACCTGTGGGTCGTGAACAGCTAGCAGGGTCTCCTAAGACCATCAGAAAACACATATATTTACATTAAGATTCATAACAGTAGCAAATGACACTGATGAAGTAGCGACAAAAATAATTTTATGGTTGGGGATCACCACCACATAAAGAACTGTAAGGGTTGAGGCATTAGGAAGGTTGAGAACCACTGGCTAAGATGGTCCATGTTACCATATATCTCCACACAAAAATGTGTAAACCCATAATTCAATTAGTTTTCTGCTAGAGGCCCAGTGCACAAATTTGTGCATGGATGGGGTCTGGCCAGCCTGCCCTGATCAGGGCTCATAGGGCCAGGTGGCCGGGAGGAGGTACCGAGGGCGGTTGGCCAGCTGACTCCACCTCTTAGTCGAACTCCCCGTCAAGGGGACAGTTTTCATATTAGCCTTTTATTATAGAGGATTAAATGCAAACCTATTTTATTATTGTTTTTCCATACACACTTTGAACAATGTTTCCCAATAGGCCGTAAACTCTGTTGATGTTTTGCAGCGTGGCTGTGCGTATGATCCGTGTACAGATTCAAAACTGAAGGTTCAAAACCAAAAGATAAAACGAGTGAGGATTCCACCCCAACTGCAATACTGTGATTAACTGTGGAGAGGGGCAGGTGGGGGGGGGGTGGCTTGCAGAGTGTTAATGAAGGTTTTCTGGTGAAGAGCCGGTTTTGGACTTGGAATGAAGAACAGTTAATTCTCCTCTAAGCCTCAGCAGTGATGGTAATCCCGGGGCCTGATTATACTTTATAATGATACCAGCGAGAGCAATTTTAAAAAATGTTTTATTGGCTTTATGAAGGGATCATTGTGTGACCCGCATGTTAAAAAGCCACTCTGCAGAGAATTACCTGTGGGGAGGTTATCACTGTTGGGTCAAGTGATGCCTTTGGAAGCTGACTGGCCCCTCTCCGGGGGCGATGGTCACCGCGTGAATTGTTTACAGTTGATCCCTTCTGTCATCGGGCTCGGAGTTATTTTCCTGTGAAATCGGAGAATTGTGCGACATTCGTATCTCACCCGTAGAACATCATAGTGGGCAATAGCCTTGCCGTTATCCGTGGGTTAATTCCAATTTGACAGAACGAGCTCTCTCCAGAGATAGGTTACGAGAGACTATTAAAAGAACAGATTTCCATCCTCACTTTGAACTTAATCAGCATTTTCATAATGATCCCAGGGTGGCTACGGGGTCCCCTAATTCTTATCACCCGTGCCAGCAGGACACAGGTGCACGCACCTTCTTCCCCTGGAGGCCAGGGCCTCGGTGACTGCCCTGCCCGGGCCACACTTCAGAAGGCCGATCTCCCGGTGCGGTGGTCAAAACGAAAGGGGGCTTTCAAGACTCCCCAGTATTTCCTTTCCCTTGACTCTCAAAAGCATCTTTCATGGAGCGAACATTCTCGCAGGCCTTCTGCAGCCACTGGAAACCCTTGCATCCGTGATGTTTCCCTAGGAGAAATATCAAGGTGGCTTTTTCTTCCATTTGAAATGGAAATATCAAGTAAAGAGTTTACACCTTCACCTGTAGTGGACAGATCTGGTTCCAGAAAGATTCTGAGGACATGGCTGCTTAGTCAGAACCACCGCATATTTTCTGGTTTGCTTTTTCTTTCTTTTCCTGCTGTTATTTATTTTTTATTTTTAACAGTTTACATGTTTAAAATAGTAAATTTTAGAAATTAAATTGTTATGTGTAATTTATGTATATTTCTATTTCCATCAAATGATATTTTGCATTGCTATCTAAAATAGCTAAAATATTTAATTGCACCAAGATTATGAGTTCAACTGGAAGTATTTTTAAGTCCTTACTCTTGAGGTAGTTACCTAATTCTCCAAGACATGGGAAGATTTTTGTTTGGTTGTGCATTGCAACCTGCTTTTATGAAAGTATCCATCCATCCATCCATCCATCCATCCAACCATCTATCCATCCAACCATTCATCCATCTACCCATCCATCCATCCACCCACCCATCCATCCAATAAATATTGGATAGGAGCCTTCCATGGGCCCTGTACTGGTGAGATAAAAATAAACAAGGCCCATTTCCTACCTTTAATGATCTCTCTTTCTTCTTATGGGAGAGACCACCAGGTAAATAAGCAACTGTAATACTGAGTGCAAGGACTCTGAGGTGCCCATGCGTGGGGTGATTTAAGGGGCACCGAGGGTGAGTTTCAGTGTCATGACCATCAGGGAAAGCGTGCAGTTTTCATAGTCAAGATACATTTACCTCAAAGCTACTTTCAGTTGGCCTCAGCCAGGAATTACCTCCGACAGCTGAATTCATTGCCTCCGAGAAGACACCGAGAGCAAACTGGCTCTTTTCAGAGCTGGAAGAGAGGTATTTCTCTTTCAGTCTCACGCTTTTGACTTGAGGGAGGAGAACACACTGGCTCCGGTATTTTGCTGCCTCTCAGCTGTTTCTATAAGAGGGCGTTGGTGTATGTTATATGGCCGAGGTGAGTAAATCCCAGCGCTCACACCACTGCGATTTCCTGCAGCGCCGGCTTGTCCCCTCAATCACTCCAGAAACTCACTCGGGAGAGTTTACATCCCACTTTCACATTTCGGAAATAAATCCTTCTCTCTGCACAACACACCGACGAGGCCGTGACATTTAATCTAAGCATTCAGGATTATCTTCAGTCCTGGAAATACTAGGTTACGTTAGAGTGTGGCCACAGCATTCCTTTTTTAAAAAGGCCTTTTATTTTCAGCTAGTAAAATGGGCCATTAGCTATACAGCGTCTTTATTGGGTTGAATTTAGAAATCTCTGTGTTTTATAACGTTCGTTTGCCTGCGGATGCGAAATGGGAAGACACGTGTACTCTGACTTTTTCCTTTTAAATCAATGTCCCTTGAAACAAATCATGTTGTCCCATCGCTGGGAATTTACGGGATGCTCCATGTGCCAGTGAGTCGGCAACAAATCTCGTTGAAAAGAAAGGAAGAAAGAGAGAGGGAAGGAAAGCATTGTCAAAACCCAGGGAATCGGTGCTCCTGGGACGAGCAGGCAGGGCATTAAGCTGGAGCCCAGGCGGCGAGCCAGTGACCACTGTGCGGCTAATGAGACCAGGCTTGCCAGCTTCACTCATGGCTGTCGGTTGTCTTTTTTTTTTTTTAAACCTTTTAAAGAAATGTCCTTGAGCCACTTAAACTAAGCCGCACACCTGTTCTTTATTAACCAAGCGGAGACCGGGAGACTCCCTTTGCGTTGAGAGAGAGGTCAGTAGAACACAGCAACCCGGCGTTTTGGACAGAGGAGCCTTTTGTACGGAGAGTGGGAGCCCCTTGGTTATTTCTGAGGAGCACCGAGCGTCTCCCGCACCCTGTGATTGGTTGCTGAGGATGCAGCAAGAGAGAAAGGCTAAGCGCTCCAGCTAAGGTACCAAGGAGATGATAAACGCTGGAGAGGGATCTTCAGCAAAAGGCTCTCTCAGCAACGCTCTTCCTAGGCCAGGTGGGTGGTCTGGAGAGGCCTTGTTCACTGCTGCAGACTTAGACACTGTTTTGTTTGTTTGTTTTTTAATATTTTATTGATTTTTCACAGAGAGGAAGGGGGAGAGATAGAGAGTTAGAAACATCGATGAGAGAGAAACTTCCATCAGCTGCCTCCTGCACACCCCTTACTGGGGAGGTGCCCGCCACCAAGGTACATGCCCTTGACTGGAATGGAACCTGGGACCCTTCAGTTCGCAGGCCGACGCTCTATCCACTGAGCCAAACTGGCTTCGGTTAGACACGGTTTTTTGTCCATTGAGTTAGGATTCCGTTAGAAATCCAACATTGGAATCCATGAGCGTTATGAGAGTGTCTTGCTTTTCACAGCATTGCTCACACATGCCTTGGAAGCCTGCTTTGTTTTCAGTTTCATCAAGCCCATCACCCAGGTTTATTACGGAAATAACTGAGGTCGCCTGACTCGGTTGGAAGCATGCAGGTGGCAGGAGTTTCCGAGTTATTCCTGAGCACCGGAAGTTAAGCCATCTCTTCTGTTCAGGGAACATGGGCGGGACTCAACCCCGGAGCGTCTCTCCCATTTGTCCTTCAGAAGGACCTGCTACTCAAGTGTTTGCATGTGTTTGGTGTGGAGGTATTTTTCCTTTCCCCTCAGGGCAGAAGGAGAGATTTGTCATTTCCCATGAAGCTCCAGGGCCTCTCACGCCCTTGCGGGCCAGCGGGGTGGCGGTGGGCATGCGGAGTCCTGGGCACGAAGACTTGGTGGAGGCTGCTGTTGGATCGGCTCTGGTGGGATTCTTCAGTCGTTCACAGTCTCTTGCGTTTGTAATGAAGATGCGTGTGTGACACAGGAATAACCTGCAGGGATGTGCTTCCCCTCATAGGCTAATGCTGTGCAACATGAGGCAGCTGAATAACAGGAGAGAAGAAGCAGAAATGTGCCTGTGAAAAGGCTTCCAAATCGTTCAGCGCTCTCTCTCTCTCTCTCTCTTTCTCTCTCTCTCTCTCTCTCCCTCTCTCTCTCTCTCTCTCTTTCTCTCTCTCTCTCTCTCACACACACACACACGCTCGCGCTCGCGCGCTACTTATTTATTAAGAATTGTCTCACATTTGAACACAATCATCAAAATGTTTATGAACATGACTAAAGTAAGTGTGAAATGGAAGCAAATGTTTCTAAATTATCAATCATAGAAAAATGCCCGTTACCCATCCTGAAGTGATTTGGAGAAAAACCAAGTTGTCTACTTTATTGATTTACATTTTATCCTCAACCGAGGATGTTTTAATTAATTTTAGAGAGAGTGAGAAGGAGAAAGAGAGAGGGGAGGGAAAAAGAGAGAGAGAGAGAGAGAGAGAGAGATTGGCTGCCTCCTATACAGGCCCTGACTGGGGATGGAACCTGTAATGTAGGTATGTGCTCTTGGAACTGAACCCAAACCTTTTGGTGTGTGGGATGATACTCCAACAAATTGAGCCACCCAGTCAGGGATAAATTACTTTTTAAAAAGCACCCCTATATGAGGAGATGATCAAGAGCATGTAGCCCCCAAAATTTAAGAAATAAAAACACTATAGAGGTTACTCATCAATAGAATGCTGTTATTTTTATGTAATATTTGTCAGCTTTTAAAAAGTTGTTATTTGTTGTGATTTTTTTCTCATTCTAAAGAAATATTCACTTCGTGTCTAACTTTGTATTCATTTTTTTTTAAAACAGGGTGCCCCAGTCCTCTATTCCTGTCAATAATTCTGAGACCGGTTTGGCTCAGTGGCTAGAGCATCGGCCTGCGGACTGAAAGGTCCCGGGTTTGATTCCGGTCAGGGGCATGTACCTTGCTTGCGGGCACATCTCCAGTGTAGGGTGTGCAGGAGGCGGCTGATCGATGTCTCTCTCTCATCAATGTTTCTAGCTCTCTATCCCTCTCCCTTCCTCTCTGTAAAAAATCAATAAAATATATTAAAAAAATAATTCTTACAGTTTCTGGAAATTCGGCTCACAGCGAGTAGAATATCCAAGCTTTTCGCTTAATTTCTCTTTTGATGAACTCGCCTGTAGCCAGTTCCCTCTTCACTGCTTCTCTCAGGAAACCAGAGCTCCGAGCCGCAGGAGTTACAGCTGCTGTGAGGGGCTGTGCTGAGAGGAGCGGGGGCAGAGAATGCCAGGCCTGCTTCCCCCAGGGCTCCACCAGGGGGGCCCAGGGCTCCTCTCCCGGGGCACTGGCCCAGGCTTTGGGGGAGCCGGCTTTGGGTAGGCCTGGAGGATTCTTACTGAAAGGAATTCTGTTCTAAAAACCAATTCTTTTTTTTTAATGTGTATATTTCTCTTCTGATTTCAGAGAGGAAGGGAGAAGGAGAGAGAGATAGAAACATCAATGATCAGAGCAAATCATTGATTAGCAGCGTTCTGCACACCCCCCACTGGGGATCGAACCCGCAACCCAGGCATGTGCCCTTGGCTGGAATCGAACCCGGAACCCTTCAATCCGGAGGCTGATGCTCTGTCCACTGAGCCAAACCGGCTAGGGCTAAAAAACAATTCTTCAACTTTGAGTCCTTGCAGTCCAGAGGCGTCCATCATACGTTGATCAGCTGGGATCGTGCAGGCTGCCCTTCTGAAGTGTGCCTGGCGGTCTCCATTGGGAGAGGTGGAAGGAGAGTTTGTAAGCGTCTGGGTGACGTTCAGAGAACAGTCATGGTTGTGGCAGATTGAGCTATTTTGCAGGAAGAAAAAGATTGGTGAATACTGATTAAAAAAAAAAGCTAACATTGTTCCTACAGCCTCCCCCCTCCCCCACTGAGCTCTGATTCATCGGGTGCAGAGCCAGGAACGGTCGGTCCACTTGGAATCTGAGAAGGCCCAGCAAGGCCCCACTTCCACCATGAATAATTAACTGGGGACTCGCATGCAACATTCATAGCTGGGATGATTAAAGTGGATCGCAGAGGGAGGGGATAGCTGCAAACTGAAGAAAAGGAATCGTTTTGCTGATAGCATTTCTTCATTTATTTCTATAACCAACAAACAATCGAAGTGCTGATGGCTTTACCTTCACCTATTTCTATAACCGATCACACAAAACTGTTCACTGTGGCCAGCGACACACGGCAGGTGAGCTTGTAGAAGCTCCGGTAGATGCTATGGGCGTGTGACTGAGGCCGTCAGGGACTCCGTGGCTCCAGGGCGTTTGGCTGGGACCGTGGCCTCCGGGGCAGGAGGCGGAGTCGTGTTTCGCTGTTTTATTTGGTGTCACAACCAGCCAATGACTTCTGTCCTTGGAGGGTTCCCCTTCGGTGGAAGGGATTATAGTCATGGGTTCTAGAAAAAGCTGCTGTTGAATAAATAACCGTATCCTGGCGGATGTTGCTTTCCTGCCCCCAGCCAGTACTGACTGCGAGGCATAGAGCTCACTCAGAATATGACGGGGAGGGGTATTAATTATCATCATCAAGCTTCATCAGAGAGAGGTGTGGATGGTAAAGAACTGCTATTTAAAGGACGCCGGCGACTGAAGATGGTTTAAGAGAATAATTCCTGTCATAATTTTTCTCTTCGTGGACACACAGAGTCTATTCCCAGATGCTCCTACTTGTATGAAGGGATAGTGGGATTTCTGCCCCTCCCCCTACCTTCTACACCCTGGGAGGTAGGGGACCCTGAGAACCCAATCCTCCAGAAAGCCAAGGGGAGGGTTCCTTCCACATCAGGAGACTCACTGAGGTTTCCGAGGAAATAAAATGTGGTTCGATGTGACACTGAACTAGGCCTACCAGCTGTAGGAGTTCACTGCTGCACAGTCCTTCCATTTGGATAATGCACCCACCACTCCCTTTTCTTAAATAAATTCAATTTTTATGCATCCACCATCTGAGATGGCTATTTTTTAAAATATATTTTTATTTGAGAGGGAGCAAAAAGGAGAGAGAGAGAGAAACACAACAAAGAGATAGAATCATTGATCGGCTGCCTTCTGCATGCCCCACACTAGGGATTGAGCCCACAATGCCCAGTGCCCTGACCAGGAATTGAACCATGACCTCCTAGTTTACAGGTCGATGCTCAATCTCTGAGCCGTGCCAGCTGGGCTGAGATGGCTATTTAACCTGTCCTCTCACACCTCCATGTTAAGCTTTTAACTTTTAAATATAATACTATCTAATAAAAGAGTGATATGCAAATTGAATATAACTCCACTATGCCCACAGGCCACGCCCACAAACCAATCAGGATTAAGTATGCAAATTAAACCAGCCAAGATGGCTGCAGCCATGGAGAGAGTAAGGAGGCTTGGGTTTCCCTGACAATGGAGGAAGCCAAGCTTTCCACCTACCTTGGCTTTTGCTCAAGGCTACAAAGTTTTCAATTGTAGAAGATAAATAAATCCCAACAAAAATGGCGGCATCCACAGAGCTGGAGAGAGCAAGAGGCTTGAGTTGCCCCTGGTCATGGAGGAAGCCAAGCTTCCTGGCCTGCCTTGGACTCCGCTCAAGATTACAAAGTTTCAATGATAAAAGATAAATAAATTCCAGATATCAGGGCCTCTGCTTGGGTTGCCAGGGGGTGTGGATGGCCTGCAAACCACCATAGCCCCTCACCCAGGCTATCCCATACCCCAAGGAAACCCGCACCCTGATTCGGGACACTCTTCAGGGCAAACCAGCCAGACCCCACCAGTGCACCAAGCCTCAATCCTCTATAATCCTCCTATCTAATAAAAGAATAGTAGGCAAATTGACCATCACTACAACACACAAGATGGCTGCCTCCATGGGGTCAAAGATGACTGACCCCATGTGGACACAAGACGAAGCCCAGCTCTCCTCTCGCCCTGTGCTCCCTGAGCGCTGTGGCTAGGGCTGCTCTGAGTGAGCTGTGTTAGGTCCAGAGCGGACGGGGTAAGCTTCCCACTTCCTGCTCCAGTTTTTCCACCAGGAGACGGGAGAGTGGATGTCACATTTAAAACTGGAATAGCAAAGGGTGACAAAACGTTACCTATTTCACAAGACAAACTAGGGTTCCTAGTTTCCATTGGTCGAGACATTTTATTATATTATTGCTAACGCCTCAATTCTGCTGTAAAAGGCAGTTATTATTTCATAGACTCGAAAACTGACCTTGATGGGGTTGAGAGAAGATGCCTCTGGCGAGGCCAGATCAGACCTGAGACTCTGGCCAAGGTCATTAATGCTCACGCACACACTCTCTCTCCTCTGCCACAGTTAACCCTCAGCCAATAGCAGTGCCTACAGCACCGTCTGTCCCATGGTGAACCCTGGCGCAGGCTCAGAATTGGAGCTCAAAGCCGAAATCCAGACCAAGTTCCGGGTTAGTCTCAGCCTTGGCTGAGCCGAGGTGTGCGTGGACTGTGGTGTTAATAATGGTCACCCTCGTCTGAGGGTTGAGAGGAAGGAGCAGACACAGGAGGGAGCATGAAACAAGGGGAGACACCATGTGGGAGGGAGAGAAGAGAAAGGGAGGCATGAGTGACAGTCGGGAGATTCCTGTGAGCACAGCTGGTGATGGGGTTCCCTGAGATCCCCTGTTTCTTTTCATTTCATTTCATTTCATTTCATTTCATTTCATTTCATTTCATTTCATTTCATTTCATTTCATTTCATTTCATTTTAATAAATCTTTATTGTTCAGATTGTTACAATTATTCCTCTCTCCCACCCCTTTATATCTCCCCTCCATCTGGTCCTTCCCTCCCTCCCGTTGACCTCATCCATAGGTGTATGATTTTTGTCATCTCTTCCTGCACCCCCCTCACCCTTTCCTCCTGAGAATTAACAGTCCACTCCCTTTCTGTGCTCCTGATTCTATTATATTCACCAGTTTATTCTGTTCATCAGATTTTTAGATTCATTTGTTGATAGATATGTATTTGTTGTTCATCGTTTTTACCTTTACCATTTTCTTCCTCCTCTTCTAAAAGAGTACCTTTCAGCATTTCATAGAATCCTGGTTTGGTGGTGATGAACTCCTTTAGCTTTTTCTTATCTGTGAAGCTCTTTATCTGCCCTTCATTTCCCCTGTATCTTTTGATAACAAATTCCCCATTTCTTATTTTAACGAAGTAGTTTTTGTTGTTGTTTCCTGTGATTACAAACCCCGTTCCAAAGACACCGTGTGTCCAGTCTGGTAGAAACGAGGGACATTAAACCAGCGATGTCTCCAAAGCCTGGCCCGAGTGCAGGACCCCCTCTCCCTCAGGAGAAGGCTGTGCTAGGACGTGGTTATCCATTTGTTCTGTCATTCGAACAGCAGCAAGCCAATGCGAGAGTCGACGGGCACTTCCTTAAGATCGAAGAGGAGCTGCTTGGGAAACACCGTTTCTGGCAGAAACCCAACACGTGTTCTGACGGCAAGAGCTCTTAGGAGAAAGGGGACGGACATCATTGCACGTGTAGAAAGAAAGCATTTTGATTGGCGCTAAAAGGCTAAGGCGGGACTTTCTATAGGAGCAAATGAGCTCAGTTATTCTTTTTAAAAAAAAATACATTTTATTGATTTTTTTACAGAGAAGAAGGGAGAGGATTAGAGAATTAGAAACATCGATGAGAGAGAAACATCCATCAGCCGCCTCCTGCACGCTCCCTACTGGAGATGTGCCCACAACCAAGGTACATGCCCTTGACCGGAACCGAACCTGGGACCCTTCAGTCCGCAGGCCGACGCTCTATCCACTGAGCCACACTGGTCAGGGCCTAAGCTATTCTTTAGCGACACATAAGGGTGCCAATTCCGAAGAACTGGCCCTGGTGGTGAGGAGGGCTGCGTGCCTGTCGGCGTTGCCAGCAGTTGTTCGGGATAAAACGCTGGTTCGGCTCCGTCCTGAGCTTAGTTTGCCTCGTCTAACGTGTGAAGTTTCAGGAGGGAGACGTGCAGGGCAGCCTTGTCCACACGTCCTTCCGCATCACGTACTGCCAGGTCCGCTCAAAGTCTGTCCTCAGCAGAGACCCCGAACGGAGGGAGGCTTCCTCTGAAGTCCAGGCAGTTCCCGAGAGAAGGGGGTTCACGGAGAAGGCCCCGTCATTCCTTTCCAATTCTGCGGGTGTGCACATGATTTGTTGCCCAAATCCCCAATGTCCTCTGATTTTAGAGGGAGGGGAAGAGAGAGAGAGAGAAACATTGATTGGCCGCCTCCTGTACACACCCAGGCCAGGATTGAAGGCACAACCTGGTATGTGCCCTGACCAGAAATGGAACTGGTGACCTGTCAGTGCACAGGACAATACTCAGCTATCTGAGACTCACCTGCTAGGGCGGTATTTTATTCTTAAAACATAGTGAGAGTTCTTTGAGTAAAAGCAGTACTGAAAAAAGCCAAATGGATGAATCTGGGTTCAATTCACCCAGTGGTCGGCAAACTGCGGCTCGAGAACCACATGCAGCTCTTTGGCCCCTTGAGTGTGGCTGTTCCACGTGCGGGCCCACACGTACAGTGCGATTGAAACTTTGTGGCCCATGCGCAGAAGTCGGTTTTTGGCTCTCAAAAGAAATCTCGATCGTTGCACTGTTGATATTTGGCTCTGTTGACTAATGAGTTTGCCGACCACTGAATTAACCAATCAAGAATAACATGATTATATACGGAGTCAAAGAGATAGCTGTCATTAGCAACGTAGAAATCCCCACAAAATTTTGAAGACATTCAGAGAATGGCAAAGTGTTTAGGATTATATGTGTTTATGTTAAACTAGAGGCTATTGCAAAGGATATGTTTTGCTTTAGAGACCCGATATAGTACTAAACGTTGTTATTGCATATAGCACCCGAAATTAAAACACTTAGTTATTCACCTCACAAAACCTGTGCAGAATCTTATGCTGAAACCTGACAAACTCAGGAGCTCCAGCCCAGCTCTGCCACCTGCTGAGTCAGTCCTGGATCTCCATTAAAACGAGAGACAGCACCGTTTATGGAAGAAGTCAGCTTTCCTGGTAACAGTGCCTTAAGATGAAGCCCTCTGACATCGGGGCTGGAGCGTGGGAAGGCGGGGGCACAGGGAGATAAATGAATGATCCGATGAGAACCAACAAAAGCTATTTATCCCGAACCTGTTCCAACAAAGACTCGGCCATTGTCGCTTGCTTTGGGCAGAGATTCAGACACAGGGGAGGCCCGTTTCGCACAGAGAGGAGAGGACTTTCAGGTGTGCTCCGTCAGCGGCGTTGCCAGGGAACCCGGAGGCTGGCAGGCTAGACACGGGGCATGCTGGGGGATTGCGCAGGGGAACCCATTTGGTTTTCTCTGGTTGGTCCTGAGTTAGAAACCATAGTGACCAGACAGGGAAGCTGGCAGTCACTGGCCACCCCCTGGCTGTTGGGGCCCCTGGCTGCGGGAGGGTCTGGCTTCCTGAGCGGTTACGGCAGAGGTGGTGGGCAGAGGCCTGTTGTGGTGTCTGGTCCGGCTGTTGTCCATTTGCACGTTCCATCTTGTAGGTGATGCTCTGGGCAGATGACACGGAAATACTCTGATCTAGAAGCAGTCCTCAGCCAGCCATGGATGCAGGGAAAAGCGATTCTCTCCATGGAGTACAGCACATGCGAAAACAGAGACGCCTGTCTTACGTCTTGAAGAACTGTAAGCTCCACACCCGACATACGTGGTGCGGCGACAGCATTACCCGGCTCACGCGGTACAAAGATGTGGCCAGTTCTTTATTAGGACACATCCCTCCTCTCCCCACGTTTTCCTCTGCGTTTTGCTTATTCCGGGAGTGAGATTCTCCTCCATAGGCCTCAGCAAGGCCACGGTCAGACATAGATCCAGGCTCTCCTCTATAGGCCACCATCAAGGCCACAGCCGAGCGCCCATAGGGTGTGCCCCGGGGCAGCAGAAGGCGGTGGCAGCAGCACCTGCTCTGGGTGTGGCTCCCTTCAGGCACCGCCCGCTGCTCAGCGCCACTCCCCTGCTGTCATCGATGCCAGTTCCTCGCAGGCCTCAGTAGGGGGCGTGCAAGAGGCAGCTGTTCAATGTCTCTCTCTCATCATTGTCTCTAACTCTCTACCCCTCTGCCTTCCTCTCTGTAAAAAATCAATAAAATATATTTTAAAAAAATAAAAAAGAAATCAACTCTTTGCCATATTATTAAAAAAGTCTGTCTTATTTTTTGTTTGTTAACCAATTATAAATGCATATGAACACACATACCTATAGATGTTTATACACAGGATGGGGCAAAAGTAGTTTTACAGTGTGAGTATGTGAAACAGTTTATTCTTATATCATTGTCTGTTAATTGTTGTATTATTTTCCGTATGAATAACTGTAACCTACTTTTTCCTGGCCCTGTGTATGAACTTGGATTTTTTGATAGGCAAACTGTGAATAGTTTTATTCGCTGTTTCTGCTCGTACTTTTATGCGTTAGGTGGTCCTTCCAGGATCTGAATTAAATATTTACTATTTTTAAACTTCAGGTTGTTTTAAAGTTTCCACTTATACACATTGAATAGCATTCACTTGGATGATTGTATAAGAGAGGAACCTTCACTTCCTTCTGAACTGTTCACGGATTTTCTAGGACCGTTTGTTAAATAAGCATTTATTTTGCCCGCTGAGCTGTTAAGTCGTTTTTTTATCTTAAAATAAGCTCAGATGTAGGCCAGTGCAGAGAGCTCGGGGTTCTTTTGTTCTATTGTGCCCGGCTATTCCTGGGTTGGCCTGTCCTGATTCTCAAAGTGATCGCAGAGATAAAAATAGCGGCTCATCTTGTAATCTGAGTGTCAGAGACAAAGGCGGTGTTTAATAATGGACGTGTCCGTGGCCGGAGGTGTCACTGGCAACAGCTCAGTGACGCCGATGACCCACAATTCCCTGAGGCTGCTCCCTTCCCCCAGCCCGCCCAGCCGAGGCTGCCTGGGTGGCGGCTCTCAGCCTGGGGGGCACCAGGGAATCACCTGGGGAGGTGGAGCCATCCTGGCGATGGGGCCAGAAGGTCGGGAAAGTGAGACCCAGGGAAGGACCTGTATCTCGCTGAGTGAAAGAAGCCAGCCAAAGACAAGCATCATCTGATCACACTCAGAGGTGGAGTCTAATGAACAACATAAACGGATGAACAGAGTGGATCCAGAGACAGGGAAGCATGGAACAGAGTGTGGAACCCCAGAGGGAAGGCGGGGGTGGGTGGGTGGGTGGGTGGGACGAGATTAACCAAAGAGCCTGTATGCACATATGCATCACCCATGAACACAGACAATAGGGTGATGAAGGCCTTGTGTGGGGCTGGGGGAAGGGGGGCTAAAAGAGGTTAATGGAGGGGGAAGGGGACATAGGTAATAATTTAAACAATAAGATTAAAGAAATAATAATAAAGACAACCCCCAACTCTCCCTCCTCTTGTTGTGCTTTAATGAAGTGCATGCACAGTGTATTGGGTAGCCTGCCCGCTGCTTTCATGTTCGAGAACTCTTACTGAACCCCGAGAACAGAACACCTGGAACGAACCATCAGCACTTGTGGGAGCCCCTTTCCACGTCCCGCGTGGTTCAGGGTTCCCGGTTCGGGGTTCGGGTTCTGAAGGAGGCCGAGGGCAAAGGAAACGAGAGACCAGAAAACATTAATTTGGCGATGTTGGGGGGCCAGGCTGGAGCCTTCCTCTAGTGCAGTGATGGTTCTCAACCTGTAGGTCTCGACCGCTTTGGGGGTGGAACGACCCTTTCACAGGGGTCGCCTAAGACCATCGGAAAATGCAGATATTCACATCACGATGCATCACAGTAGCAACATTTCAAGGTTGGGGGTCACCACCCCATGAGGAACTGTACGAAAGGGTCGCGGCCTTAGGAAGGTTGAGAACCACTGCTCTAGTGGAAAGGACTGTCACCTTCCTTTGGCCTTGCCATCCCTTTCATTCAGGTTTGGGAGACACCCTTTGCCCTGAAGCAGGCAATTCCAGTCACAAGTAGATTATCTTTATCCTTCAGGATTTATATGATTATTTCACGGGGAAGTTCATTGTCTCCATGAGACAGGGAGTGGCTGGTTTTGACCTTTCAGAGCTTCAAGGTGGACCAGCCTTCTGGCCTCCTGTTTACATCCATTTACTGAGAACAGTGTTTGGTTTTCGACAGGCACTGGCCTGGTGACCTTTCCCGAAGGCTGATTGGTCGGTACTTTTAGGTTTCTCCCATGAGTCACTTATTAGTTTCAGCTGCATTAGCTGGTTAGCTCAGTGGTCGGCACACTCATTAGTCAGCAGAGCCAAATACCAGCAGGACAACGATGGACATTTCCTTCGGAGAGCCACATTTTTTAAACTTCAACTTCTTCTGACGCCGCTTCTTCGACATAGACTCGCCCAGGCCACACTCAAGGGGCCAAAGAACCACAGGTGGCTCACGAGGCGCAGTTTGCCGACCACTGGCGTTCGCTCCTTCAACATCTGCGTTTTGAGCGCCTGTTACGTACCAGGCACGATGCCGGGCACCGAGGACAAAAGGTGAAATGGACCGGGGTTGGGGGTTGAGGGGGGGGCGGGTTCTCTGCCCGCCCAGAGGCTGGGCTGTGGTGGGAGCCAGGCAATGACCAACTGAACCAGAGATGCGGACACGGCAGCGCCGACCACGCAGGGCTGGGGAGCCAGCATTCTGCCATCGGCAGGTGAGGGGGGACTGTCTGGCTGAGGGGAGCCAGACCAGCTGGGGTGTGAGCTGGAGGAGTGACTGGGGAGGGGAGGAGGGGGAGCATCCGGGCCAGAAACCAGCCCGCTCCGGAGTCCCCGCTGACCCGGCCCGTGTGGCTCTGTGACTGATGTTTCTCCCTCTTCCGCTCCCTTCCTCTCTCAAATCAAGAAAAACAAAATAAAAGAGAGAATTTGCCAACTGTGCCCGCAGGCCAAGCCCGCTCTCTGCTCATTGCTGTAAGGAAAGCTGGCAGAAACCCAGCCAACTCACAGTGTCCACAGCTGCCTTTCCGTTGTCATGACAAAACCGAGTACAGCGGTACCTCGAGATATGAGTTTAATTCGTTCTGTCACCTTGAAGCGGGGGAAACTATGAAACGCTCCAGTCTCGGTAAACTGTTGGGTCGTGTGCCGCCGGCCGATCGGCGGGATTACTCCTATCTCAACTGTTGTTCGTCTTTCAAAGCAAAAATCGCTCGCTCAACGGCTCGTATCTCAAAGATCTCGTATGTTAGGGCACTTGTATCTCGAGGTACCACTGTAGTGGCAGTGGCAACTGGGTGGTGAGCAAAGCCAACACTATCCATTACCTGGCCTTTCTTTTCCAGAAGGCTGGCACCCGGGTGGAGGACTGACGGGGAAATCGGAGGGACCAGGCCGACATGGGACAGGGCCTGGGCCAGTCAGCCTCTGCTTCGGTCCGAGGGAAGGTATTGTGTGTGTTTTTTTTTCTAGAATATTCTTGGCATCGATGATATTTGGTAATTTAATGCGACCTGTTATTTTATTCTCTGATAACTGCTTTCATTTCCTCAGGGTCTGTTTGTATGCGCTTTTCGATGTTAGTATAGATGTGGATTTTCTGGGTTTGATGGATGAGACTTGGAAACATTTTCTACGCTCAATGAGATCTTTATACAGTTTCTCTGTTTTCCGATGCGATGGTTCTCTCTTCTCTTCTGCTGAGTTTTTATGCTTGATATCTTTTTCTAACTTCTTTCGTCTAACGTTTAGTTCGCTTATTTCCATTCTGTATTGTTAAAAACTATAATATGCTGAAGGCTATGCATTCTTCTTTGAACGTTGCTTTGACTAATATATATGTAATTTCCCATAAATACTAATTCAACATACTATGTGTATGACCTCACATTATTATTTCATAGTTTATTTTATTTTAAAAGGGGTGCTTGCTACTTCAGTTAAGGTTTCACTCTATATAAAGTGATATATTACTGCTTTATCTCATTTAAGTAGGATCAGATGGATGGATAAATGCGTTACTATCAGCCCCATTTCACAGAACAGGGAACTTGGAGAGGCTCGTGTTTTATCCAGATTAACCCAGTTTATAATCAGTCTTTTGTTTTCCTTCTTGTTACAAGAAGGGAGCTCCCTTTGAACACCTAAATGGGGATGCATATGTCTTTTGTAAATTTCATTGTGGTTTTGCACATGTGATATATTCTTTTAATACGAATCATATTGGGCTTCTTTGCTTAGTGACCCACCAAAATCTCAGTAACCTACCTCCCCTAAGCTCTTTAGTGATACGGTTAACCTGCTGTAAACTTCTTGATCAGATCATCAATAAGGTTATTGATTAGGACAGACCGGGAGACCAATTGCTGCCAAATGCTACTCAATAGATCCATCAGGCGAATGCAAAGCCTTTGAAGTGACCTGTCGTGCCCAGTTTTCAAATCCCCGAAAAGAGGAACCGAAAAATACCGCATTTGCTTAATTTGTGTTCGTAGATATATGTGTATTCAAATCTCAACGTCTTCATTAAAGTAAAAATAAACTTTACCAGCTTAAACGTCTAAAAGCTATAAAGCATTACTCAGTCACTGCAATCACTCGTATTACATTTATAAATATACAATCAATTCTTCATATTCCATTTTCATTTTTTTTTACACAACATGTGAACTTAGATTTGGGCTCTTCATATTTATTGGAATTTGCATGTATTGGCATGTGGTATTTATTTATATGTTAATACTTGATTGGTCACCTCTCATAAAAGCACATCTAGATGATAGGCATGCTGAGTCAGTTCATTGACCAGGGTGTTTCTATCCTGTACGCCACGGTTACTTCGTAAATGAAAAAAGGCCAAACTGGCATTATGATCATGAACTGTCTCAGGATGTGTCTGCAAGACTGACGATGAAATGACAAACGTGGCCAATTCTTCTTCCTCCAAACTCGGGAGGAGATTCGGATGGCGCACGCCTGCCCTCAATGCTGTTCTTGTCTTCCTTCCATTTCCCTTCTGGGCCCAGATGAACGGCCGAGCAGCCACGCCTCCGGGCTCTGGAATGGCCGCTGCCGGTGACCGTCACCTGTCCCACGAGCAAGGCTTTCTCTCGGGAGCTATTGGTTATGGCAGACGTTTGCTGCCAGGCCTTCTGATCAGCGCCAGGCCTCCCCCCAGTCTGTGTGCCTCTGGTCCTGCTCCCACTTCTGTGGTGCTTCCCCCCCCCTGCCTGCTGCCTGGACGCTTCCAGAACCCTGGACTTTCGCTCTTGCCTTGCCTTGCTCTCCAGTCACTGCCTTCTGGCTCCCGGCGGCTGCCTGATGGGTTTGACCACTGGCCTGCCTGGTCCTTGGCCTTTAACTCCCCAACCCCCTTCGCACTCCTGCTCTGAGTGTAAGGCACTGTGCAGACCAGTGTGTGTGTGTGTGTGTGTGTGTGTGTGTGTGTGTGTGTGTTTATGTATGTGTATAGCCTATAAGTAACACTTTCTAGTAGACTCTCATCAGTTTGGTGGCAGTGGTTATGTATCCTGAGGGAGGAGGGGCGGCAGAATAAGAGGTGGCTTGCTTTCTCTATTTATTACTTTTTTTTAAAAAATATATTTTATTGATTTTTCACAGAGAGGAAGGGAGAGGGATAGAAAGTCAGAAACATCGATGAGAGAGAGACATCGATCAGCCGCCTCCTGCACGCCCCCCACTGGGGATGTGCCCGCAAGCAAGGTACATGCCCCCGACCGGAATGGAACTTGGGACCCTTCAGTCCACAGGCCGACGCTCTATCCACTGAACCAAGCCGGTCTCGGCTCTATTTATATCTTTTTAATGTTCACATTGTTTACCCACAAACGCCGTCTCCTTCCAAGCCTGTGTTCCTTCCCTCGCACCACTATTACCCTTTGCCCAACGCTCTTTTTACAGCGCCAAGAGCAGAATGACTGTTATTTGCAATCTTCCCCGGATGGAGCTCTCTCCGGAACCGCGTGGCACAGTGTAAGGGTTCCTGTGGGACGCTGGCTTACACACCACTCACCTCACATTTATGTGCCGCCGACGTCACTGCTTGACACACTGCACATCAAGTAAACACAGGTGGGGAGCGTGTCCCTGGAGCTGGGGAAGAGGGAGGAGCTGACGACTGGTACCCTAGTAGTGCGCGTCGAAAAGAACCCCCCGCCCCCCTCTCTCTGCAGCAGGTGCTATTACCCTCAAATCTCAGGGAAAAGCAGGCTGGGGCTGGTGAGCAGCTCCAGGTCCTTCCGACTTTACAGCCTGCGATATTACCGAGACGCCATCAAGTTCACGGCCTTGTTTCTTCTTCCTCCTTTTAATGTTCTCTCTGCTCCGCCTCGTCCTTTAAGCCCCACCCATGGGCACCTTTCAGAATAGTACCTTATATTTCTGTCATTTACCTTCTGCTATCACACATACACATACACACACACACACACACACACACACACACACGTCCACTGTGTCACTCTTCTTGAAAGTCATGCTTTCTGCTACTTTGATCAGCAGATTTGAGCTGCGCTAGTATTTGATGGCAGTCGTGATTCTGCCGGAAGAAAAGATGGGCTTAAACTCTGAGCCTGCAGTAGTTTCCCTAAAGACATGGATTTCTCACTCACGTTTCCTCCTGAGAAACGTGTAGGCCGCTGGATGCTCAGGGCGAGCAGGCAGATCGCAGCCGGTGGGGAGAGAGTCATCAAACGACTTTACGGGTTTCTGCGCGGGAGAGATGTTCTGAGGCAGCAGCTGAGGGAGCTGGTACTGGTGGGGCCTCCTGCACACCCCACAGTGGGGATGTGCCCGCAAGCAAGGTCCATGCCCCCAACCAGAATCGAACCCGGGACCTTTCAGTCTGCCAGCCGACGCTCTATCTACTGAGCCACACTGGTCTCGGCTTTCCTTTCTTTCTTGCTTTCACCCTCCACAGCTTCATCCCTGTCTGCCCACCCCCTCTCTTTGCATGTGGCCGTCCACTCCCCAGAGCGACAACACCACCTCCCACTCCTGCATCCTCTGCCCGGCCCCACAGGCACTGCTTTGGTTCCCATGGCGATGAGAAATGCTCTCTCCACCTACTGATGAGCTGCTCATCACACCAAGTGGCTTTTCTCAACGTTCATCTTTCTTTCCAGGAGCCACCGACTCTGCTGTTGAAGGGTTTCTCACCTTCCGGGTCCCCTACTAACTCCCGTCCTCCCTTCCTTTCTTCCCCTGAGTGAGGCAAGCCCACGCTCCGTCTGTCATCTCTCTCTGTCCCCCTCGCTCTCCCGCTATGTTGCCCATTTGATATGCTCTCACTTTCATCTCTCTTGGACCGGGGGGGGTGGAAGCGGTGCCTTCAGGCTGGAACTCTCTCTCCTGGTTCCAGGTCCTTCTTCCCAGCGGTTGATGGACAGCCTTCCGGCGCCTGCAGCTCACCGCGCCTCCAACAGCTCCCTCAGAGCCCCTCCATCAAACGGCCTGCAGCTCTCCCTGCCTTTCTTCCGTCCGTGGACTGGACCTCGAGCCATCCTCTGGCTTAAAACCGAGCTTTTCAAATGTACTTCTTCATCTCCTCACATCTCATCTTCACTCGCCGCGTCTGAGAGATTGGCCCTTTTCTTTTCTTTTTTTAAAAAATAGAGTGGTACCTCGCGATACGAGTGCCCTAACATACGAGATTTTTGAGATACGAGCCGTCGAGCGAGCAATTTTTGCTTTGAAATATGAGCAACAGTTGAGATACGAGTCATCGTGCGGATCGGCCGGCTGCGCACCCGACCCACCAGTTTACCTCGACTCGAGCTTCTCTTAGTTTCCCACGCCTCAAAGTTACGGAACAGATTAAACTCCTATCTTGAGGTACCACTGTATATCTTATTGATTTTTTTACAGAGAGGAAGGGAGAGGGATAGAGAGTTAGAAACATCGATGAGAGAGAGACATCGATCAGCTGCCTCCTGCACACCTCCTACTGGGGATGTGCCCGCCACCAAGGTACATGCCCCCGATTGGAATCGAACCTGGGACCTTCTAGTCCGCAGGCCGCTGCTCTAGTAGACCCCTGAGCCAAACCGGTCTCAGCTGATTGTCCCTTTTCCACATTTGCCCACCCACACTTCTCTTTCCCGTTAGATGCCATCACCCCAGCTGCGGGGACAGGGGCCCCCTCTTTCCCCGCTTTTCCCTGCCTCCTGTTCCCACATTCCCTGACATGACAGCCAAAGCAGCCTTCCCAATGCCAGCTTTTGACATGCATCCTAGTCCCTGCCTGACATGGTTGTTCTGTCAACAGCCCCAACTCACTTCTCTTTGTTGTTCCTCATCTCTCTGGCCAACCACATCCCTCTGGTTTTCTCAGATGTCCTTCTGAGGGCTCATCTCAGTTCATCTGCTTCAACCACAGTAGGTTCTTTTCCTCCCTAAGATCTACTTTTGACCAAATCTCACATTCTCTTCTCTACAGAGTTCCTTTTTTCACGCCAAGAAATTACTTCCTCTTGCGTACTCTCTAACACCCTGGCCTGCGTGACCTTTCTACCCCCTTTATTCCTTTTGAACCTCATTTTCCTTAAACGACAGGAGGGGCTCCAAAAGCGAGGACTAGATGATAATTACAGTGGTACCTCGAGATACGAGCTTAATTCATTCCGTAACCTTCAGGCGTGGGAAACTATGAGACGCTCGAGTCGCGGTAAACTGGTGGGTCGTGTGCAGCCGGCCGATCCGCGCGAAGACTCCTATCTCAACTGTTGCTCATATTTCAAAGCAAAAATCGCTCGCTCGACGGCTCGTATCTCACAAATCTCATATGTTAGGGCACTCGTATCTCGAGGTACCGCTGTATTCCCTGCAGGGCCTCGTGCTTTGTTTGGTGTGTGAGCTGGTAGGAGGTGCGGCGGTGGGCATCAGAATGCCCCCAATAACAGTGTTTTCCATAAAAGGAAACTCACCTTTCTCTTCAGGGCTGGGAGTGTCGCTCGGCTCCACAAAGTCCTCAGAGAGCCTCTTGGTGTCTTTCTTCCATGGCCTGGACCCCAGCACCCCAGATGCTTTCCTCACTCCACACGTGAGAGGCAGGGTGGGCTGAGGATGCAGGGCGATGGGCCCACGGCTCTGGCTCTGAGGGAAGGCTCCCGGGAGCCCCCGGAGTCACATTCTCTGACATGTTGTTGGCAGAGTTGGGTCCCCTGGCCACACCTCCTGGCAAAAAAAGGCTGGAAAAGACGATCTTTACAAATGGTGGCTCATTTACAGCCAAAGAGTGTGTGACTCTGGGTAAAAGGCAGAGGACAATAGAGAGAGAAAATGGGAGACAGTGATGTTATAAGAGAGGTTCACCAGTTGGAGCATGTGCTACCCTGTGGCAGGGGATGTCTGTAATGCAGGCGGTTGTGTGGGGGGGGATGGAATATGGGAACCCTCCTTATTTTCCCTTCCAGTTTGCTGTGCCTCTAACACTATGGATTAAAAAAAAAAAAAAGGCCCATTAAAAAAATGAGGGCAGAAACGAGGAGTGTCTGCCTCATTTCTCTGAAGAGATGAAAACAAACATTATGGAGAAAACGAGTGGATGGTAATAGTGGGTGAAAGGTGGCCGGCAGAGACCGAAGTCATTCTTTAAGGACTCTATATTTAGAAATTTTTTTATTAGTGAACGTCACGCTTAATAATCCTATTATCCTTAATCTCACATTCTGTTTTATGGGTTAGCGATTATAGTCTTATTAACTTGAGGGAAGGAAATCTTCCAAAATCAGTTTCCAATTAAGTATAGCTTTACTGGATTTAGACCTAAATTATTTCTTTTAAAGGAGAGGAGACTTTTTTTTTCTAGATTTTATTTCTAAAGCTTGACAATTATCATTACATTTGCATGAACTTCTAAAGTAGCTATTTCAGCTCTTCCTGTCACTTAAATGCTTTAGAGTAGACACACCTGTAACTCCAGTAAAGAATGTGCGTGCTCCCAAATAGCTCTCTTTAATTGTATATTTACCCTATGTTTCTGTTAACAAGTAAGCCTTAGGAAGGTACCTCATTTTTTAAAAAATATATTTTATTGATTTTTCACAGAGAGGAAGGGAGAGGACAAAGAGTTAGAAACATCGATGAGAGAGAGACATTGATCAGCTGCCTCCTGCATGCCCCCCACTGGGGATGTGCCAGTAACCAAGGTACATGCCCTTGGCCGGAATCCAACCCGGGACCTTTCAGTCCGCAGGCCGACGCTCTATCCACTGAGCTACACCGGTTTCGGTGGTACCTCATCTTTTAATGATGGTGCATTTCTTTAGTCTCTGCACAGATTTGAAAATTTGACATATTTATTTTTCTGTTCTCCTTGTATCTCAACACTTCTGATCTTCCAGAAAAGTAACTGGGTGACTGAGGATCCCAATTTGCTCACGTATTTTTTTCAAGTGCACATTGATGACGTGAGATTTCATAGGGTCACGACCCTGCTGGAAGACCAAGGTCACCCATCTCACCGGGGGACACGGGGATGGAGCTGGAAAAAAGGAGGACCTGTGAGCACTGAAATTTCCTGGGGGTGCAGAGCTGAGTCCAGATAATGACTTGTGGGAAAGATCCTCTCCCCGAGTGCTGGTATTTCCCCTCGGTGGTCCTTCTGGAAAACACTCCCCCCCACCCCATCCTTTTCCATTCATAAGCCTCCTCCATCGGGACCTCCCTGAGGTTTGCTTTCTGTTCCTGAATCATGCTGGCCCAGAAGAAGACTTAGAGCATGTCCTTTGTGGGAATCCAGTGTTTCTCTACACAGATCCCAGAGGTTGACCCAGGACTAAATTAAGTCCATTTTCAGTGGGCACGGACGTTTTGAGTAGGATCGTTATGTAGGTTTTACCTGATAGGAAGGGATGTTAAGGCCCATCCCCGAAACGGGTGTCCCCAAGTGAAAGAAACATTTCTGAATTTGTTGTGCACCTTCGAACCTTCCCCGACATTTCGTAATTCAATGCCCCGCAGAGGGTGTTCTTCAACAGTCTCTCTCTTTAAGTCCCCTGGTTCTTGAGCCGCCTTCCCCCTTAAGTGAACGATTGCTCAGTTGCTGTGCGTATTCTGTTGTGCTCTTTGAGAAGCGATGCTGTGAGTCCACTGCTCAGTTCTCAAATGGGTCGAGTCAATTTTCCAATTGCCTGAGGGTAAATATCGAATTCCAGTCCTCCAGGAGCCGTCAGCAAAGACCCCTCTCCCCGCCGATGAAATTGAGTTTCCTAAGTGTTATTGCTAGGAGGAGGGCAGAGTTGTCAAACGGAATGAAATGTCCTGAGGATGTCTTTGAACCCCCTTAAAACTCAGCTGCCACCGACGCCTGTCAGATTTCATCAACATAAACGGTCTTTCCTTGGAAACGGAAAAATAACTATAAGCCATGAACATCTTTATTTTTGTCCTTACTTCATTTCCTGAACAACTTGGAGCACCTAGTGTAAACTCAGCTCTGTGAGAAATACAGAGAAGGAAAAGGTACCGCTGTCCTTTTTAATGTTTTTAAAATCTGGCTGAGTAATTCCAGGGGATCATAGAGAGGGACGTGGGGCAGGAGGTGCAAGGCATTATGGGCAATGAGAAAGCATCCGTTAATTGTCCATGGCAAAGTTCTGAGAAAGACAACCAGGTGAGAAGGTGGTTGCAATCCAGGGCAAATGGAGGCCTTGGGAAAGACAGAAAGGCTGGTCCCTTGAGCGTCATTTTAGCTCCCGTTCCGGGTATCGGATCAGGAAGCACAACACAGGGACCAAGTTCATCAGAGCGAGGTGACAGTACAATACACGGTAGCGGGAGTGAGACGGGGAGCAATAATGGTAGGAAACACCTTGGGAGGTAAATACCACCACCGGAGATGTGACAATACAGTGGTACCTCGAGATACGAGTTTAATTCGTTCCGTGACCTTGAGGCATGGGAAACTATGAGACGCTTGAGTCGCGGTAAACTGGTGGGTCATGTGCAGCCGGCCGATCCGCGCTATTACTCCTATCTCAAATGTTGCTCGTATTTCAAAGCAAAAATCGCTCGCTCGACGGCTCGTCTCTCAAAAATCTCGTATGTTAGGGCACTCGTCTCTCGAGGTACCACTGTATAATGAAGCAGTAACAGGAGTGAACAGGTGCTGAATTCTGGGTGCCAGGCAGTATCTACTCCTAATCTTGACCTTAAGCTCTTAAGGCTATTGGTTAATCTAATCGTTCTGGTAATTGTTTTAGGAGTTTGCTCTTCTCACCCCCATTTTATTAATAAGACCATCCTTTGCAGAGCCGTGTTTCCAACCCTCCGAGGGATGGATGACCTACGTACCAATAAGAGGTGTAGACGGCAGGCAATTACAGGAGCTCAGGAGAGAGAGACAGAGGGTCACGGAGGCTGGGAGGCATGGCTCTGACCCTTTGGAGGCTGTTTAACCGTGCGGGAGATGTAGTTAGCATTTTCACCGGCGGAGAGGGGAGGCTGGGGGGATCCCCTTTGATTGGATGGCAGAATCAGAAAAATGAGCTGGTCACTGAGAGGACGGGGAGGTGCTACTGGAACTTGCACAGCTACTACCACTGCGTGTGTATGGAGAACGCGGTGGCCACGGTTGACATACCGAACGCAGACCGAGCGATGCGTGGAAGGCACGGTTTCGCTTCAGACATTCCACAGGGAAGTATCACACAGAAACAAAAGGAAGCGTGAGAACAGAACTAGACTTTGTGTTCTTAAAGCAAAGCTACACGGGAGCCAGGCGAGAAAAACAAAGGGAAAACAAAGCAACAAACAGTTCTGATGTCGCTCGGGGTTTTGTTAGCTTTCCAACACATTTCTGGAGGAATTTCTCAGCGGGCCTTTCGCGGTGGAGGGTTTCGGGGAAATAGGCAATTACTGGCTGCCCATCAAACACCCCATAGGTGGTACCCAGAGACGCGTGGGTGTATCGTTTGCAATTTCAGATCTCATCAGGTGACACCTCACGTAACCTGATGTGAGAGACCAGTAGGAGCGTAAGAGTGGAAAGTCCCCAAAGACAGAAGGATTGCACAATACAGGCTTTCCAAGTTAACTAACTTAGCATATGATTCACTTTCCAAAGGCATTTGGCACGTGCCATGCATGTACCCACTGGGAGAAATTTTATTAGTATCAAGGCTGTGCCGTCGTGTGTATTCATTCATATTAGACTGTCTTCTGTATGATTTTAGCTTTTGTTAGATACAGTGGTACCTCGAGATATGAGTTTAATTCATTCCGTCACCTTGAGGCGTGGGAAACTGTGAGACGCCTGAGTCGCAGTAAACGGGTGGGTCGTGTGCAGCAGGCCGATCCACATGATGACTCCTCTCTCAACTGTTGCTCGTATTTCAAAGCAAAAATAGCTCGCTCGACGGCTCGTATCTCAAAAATCTCATATGTTAGGGCACTTGTATCTCGAGGTACCACTGTATGTGTCCTACCTTCCCAAGTAGATGATAAATTCCATGAGATCCTCTTGTTCCCCAGGTTTACCTCATTTGCCTGTTATTTGCACGCGAACCGCAGTGTTCTCACGGAAAATGCATACATGCTCTCTGGCTAACACATGCCCCCGGCCTTCCCATTTTCCTGGGATCCCAAACCCCATGCCACCGCTTGCCTCTTAGTCTGCATGGGCAGCTAGATCAAAACACCGCAGAGCCCGGCGTCAGTAACGGTATTTCTCTCTCACAGACCTGGGGGCTTGGAAGTCCAAGGTCAAGATGCTGGCAGTCAGGCTTAGCGGGAACCTGCCACTGGGCTGGGAGAGAGCCCGGTGTTTGCTGGATCCCCACCTGGCTTTTCCCGGTGCTGGTGGTAAAGATCTCTCTCTCTCCCCCTCCTGCTGTAGAGCACTCATGCTACCATGAGCGTCCCCCTGAGAATCCAGTGTAAATCTGATGACACGCAAAGGCTCCACCTCTGAAGACCACTAAACGGGGGGCTGGGGCCCCCACATGGGAATTCTGGGAGCCTGGAGGAACCTACCAGATCTCATGCCAGTCTTTCCTCCTCCTCCTCCTCCTCTCCACATGGCTCCGCCCACAGCTCCTGTGACACAGGTGCCCTCTGTGGGGTAGAGCGGTCTGTGTGGATCAGGGCAAGGCTTTGGAAGGTGGTTGGCTATGTCTTTAAAGGGATGAACAGCCCTGACGTTACCATCTCACTTTCTGCCCATGAACTGGGCCTTGATTAGCGTCCCTAACCCTGAGGACACAGATATTCTCTGAGGCGAAGACAGTACAACGGATGAGCACTAGGTGTCACTAGCATCCTCTCAACCACAATTATCTGCCCCTACAGAGAAGGCGGTGCTGAGGGAGCCAGAGGAGAAAGAAATACGTATGACATTCTGAAAAACCACAGGACTGTTCCTTCAGCAAATAGCATTTGTTTATATCCAGACAAATGTCTGTCTTTTAAATTATTTTAAGGGATTATAGTAAAAACAGTAAAATCATTTTGAGATATGCGGGGACCATATATATATATACATATGTACATATATACATATATATATGTATGCATGTGTACATATGTGTGTGTGTGTGTGTGTGTGTGTGTATTAGAAATGTACCTGAAAATTGTGTGTGAATCAAATATGTGTAAACTGAATTATGCTTTCCCATTGATTTTTACAATTTTACACAAGTAATTCCACCTCTCCCCATATCACAGTTTAGCATTATTTTAAAATAAAAGTCATTTTGGGGGCGATGGAGGTGTTATTTTTAAGTAGGTGGTCATTCCATGGATAAAGGTCATTGAGCTGGCCTCAGCTGGTGAGGTTCAATGCTTAGAATGCCGGCCCATGCACTGAAGGGTCACAGGTTCGATTCCACATCAAAGGTATATGTCTGGGTGCTTTCAGTAGCAAGATCACCTCTCTTTCTCTCTCTCTCCTCTCTCTTTTCTTTTCTTCTTTCTCATCCTTCCACTCTCTCTAAGAAGCTCAAGGGAAAAAGTACCCTCAGGTGAGGATTAACAACAAGAAAGTCATTGAGCTGAACAGGTGGGATTTGACATTTTACTGTTAAAAATTTATACTCCCATAAATCACTAGTAAAAATCATAATTATTCATCTTAATGTTGCTTTTAATAGCTTCTGCTTTTGTGAGCAGATATTCCATGATTAAGTAATTATTCTCCATATCATTTGCAAGTACTTAGTCAAATGAATGCTACATCCATCTGATTTTTGCATGCTGAAAAATATGTATTAGGGCTAATTCCCAGATCTTGCGAATGCTCATCACTCACTAAGAATTTTTAGTATTTAAGGCACCATGCTGGTGACTTTCACATTTAGATGGAACCCTATTGCCCATTGCAGGAACTGACCTTTTGAGTAGAAACAGATTTGGTGGATGTGAACACATATATTATTGACTAAGAGCTGCTGTAAATTGTGTCCATTAATTTTTTTTTAAAGCATACATCTCAGCATCCTACAAAGCACTGCTTAACCTCCATGATGTATGTGAGTTCTCTTAAAGCTCAAGTCTACATGCAATCCTGAATAATTTGGTCTCAAGGTAGTCGGCCAGCACAGCTACTAAGCATCCCTTGTAGCTTTCAGGCTTTTTCTGTAAACTGGGTGGTAGCCATTTTGTTCAATATATGAAACCTGATATCAGAATTTGGGTAAAATCCTTTCAGGGAAATCACTGGTGCTTAAAAAAAATGAATAATTGCCAACATCTCTGAGCGTTCTGATGTTTACTTTGTTCTTTTTAACTGAGCCTTTTGCCTCTTGCTACCCAAAGCGACCTCTCCCTTTCCCGACTGCCAGTGTGCCTGTCCGGGAAAGGAAAAGGATGGGGCTCTCTGCTCCTGTTGCTCAGTCCACTCACTGGACCCACGATGGCCTCTGGGATGGCCTCTCAGCTCTCCCCTTGCCCAGTGGCTCATTGACCTGGCCTGCCTTTCGCTTCCTGCCCGTCCCCTTTCCCTGCAGGCGCTGCTGACCAAAGGCCTCTCCATGAATCTGGAATGACCACTTCTCCACTCTTCTCAGCCTCGGCTCTCCAGAATGTCCATGCTACATCTCTGTCTGCCGGCCTACACACCGGTGCGATGCGTGACGTCATGTCTCAGTGTCCATCCCAAACGCCAGCTGTTTCAGAGCAAGCACCACCGTGGTGCAGGCTTTTGTACGGCCTGTCCTTCTCTCTGTTGTCAGGAGCCAGAGGAGCGGTAGCTATGGAGGTGAAGGAAATTCACTGAATTCCCGGTACGTGTCAGGCATAAAGCTAAGGAATGGGGGTACAGAGGTAGGTTTAGACAGGAGCCCTCATCTTAGGGACCTCACAGCATTCAGGGAATCAGCTACTTATTAACTGATGATTTTAATACCGTGATGAATACCTCCCATGGACTGATCTTACAAATTGCAATAGAAGAGATTAAAAATATTATATTTGCTGCAATGATCTAAACATCAGCCATCATCTTCATTTGTGAGGCAACGGATTAAAAACAGGCCTTACAGAATCCCTGGTGCTTAACTCTCAGTTAAGCATTCCTATTTAGCTAGGAAAAAAAATACACACACACACACACACACACACACACACACACACATATGATTTGTATATACAGTGGTACCTTGAGATACGAGTTTAATTCATTCCGTAACCTTGAGGCGTGGGAAACTATGAGACGCTCGAGTCTCGGTAAACTGGTGGGTCGTGTGCAGCTGGCCGATCCGCGCGATGACTCCTATCTCAAATGTTACTTGTATTTCAAAGCAAAAATCACTCGCTTGATGGCGCGTATCTCAAAAATCTCATATGTTAGGGCACTCGTATCTCGAGGTACCACTGTATATACATATACATATACATATATATGTGTGTGTGTATATACATATGTGTGTGTGTATACATATATATGTACGTATATATGAATATATATACAAATGACAGAAGCCAGGGGAATCCACTAAGGGTGTGGGACCTCCTTCAATAGACAGGGGCAGTGAAAGACAACTTCCCGCCCTTTCCCAGTTGCCTGATGACTTTTGGCGACTATTTCCAATCCTGCTCTGCTCAGTAATGTACAATAGGAGGGAACAATACTGATCTACATTTTTTCTCTCCCTCTGAATTTCGTCTTCCTCAAAGAATCTCATTCCCCACAGAGTTCTCACCAGCAGTCCCTGGTGAAGACAGAGAAACTGTGGAAGAGCAGGTTACAGGCATGGCGGACAAGATGCATGTGGAGTTAGCGGTCATTGCTATCCGGTGCAGCTCCAGACGGAGGCCCCTCCGGTGTGGATGGGAGTCTGCAGCCATCACTCAGAGCGCTCTGTCAGCTCCGGGCACAGCAGGGACCCCTGACGCCGTGCAGTGCTGTGCGCCGGGCACGGTGGTGTCTCAAGGACGGACCCGGCAGGAGGGAGAAGGGCCGGGAGTTGGCAGCGTGAGAGATTAGTTTGTGCTCGATGCCACAGATCAAGAAGTGATAGTTTAATATCAATCATCACAGACAATTGCGAACGAACTGGATGTTCATCCCTAGAAGATATATTACCCGTTAGAAGGCAAATCTATCACAAACAGTGCCCCGCACTCACCGGCTGGGCTCTGAGCAAGCGCCGTATCTCCAAGAGCAACTAAGTTCAAATAGATGTGTTTGTCAAGATGAAATTGGATTGACCTTCCAGTGCCTTCGACGTCTAGCACAGCAGCGAGGGAATAGCATCTTTTAGGACTTCATTACCATAAGTGGGGGTGAAACTTTTGACATTGTCATGAAAATGCTAGTAGTTCTCAACCTTATTTCATCATTGAATGTGTGTGTGTGTGTGTGTGTGTGTGTGTGTGTGTGTGTGTAAACTTATCCTGTTTTTCAAGTGCCGTGTGCAACACAAATCACAGGATTTGAGATCCAGACAGAAACTCAGAGATTACCTATCCAGTGGTTCCTTGGTCAGATCAGAATGACCACAGAATGAGTGGGGCTTTCAAAACACACATTCCAACGTCCCTAAAGTTCCTAGTACGTAGTTCTATTTGCTTCCTCGGACTGCCATCAAAGGTATCACAAACTGGGTGGTTCAAAACGACAAATTTTAGGGACATTGGAATGTGTGTTTTGAAAGCCCCACTCGCTCTGTGGTCATTCTGATCAGTGGTTGCAACCTTCCTAAGGCCGAGACCCTTTAAGGCAGCTCCTCATGTGGTGGTGACCCCCAACCATAAAATGATTTCCGTTGCTACTTCATCGCTGTCATTTTGCTACTGTCATGAACTGTCATGTAAATATCTGATAGGCAGGACGTATTTTCATTGTTACAAATGGAACATAATTAAAGCATAGTGATTAATCACAAAAACAATATGTAATTATGTATTGTGAAATATTTATTTCTAATGACAAATAAATGAAATGTTGTCTTGAATCGTGGTATAGCATGGGTAACAGTCTTCCTAGGACAATAGTAAACTACATGGCTACACTTTGCTACACCGAGGAGGAGCGGTGTGTTGGTTCCTAAGACCATGGGAAATAGGTGTTTTCCGATGGTCTTAGGCGACCCCTGTGAAAGGGTTGTTCGACCCCCAAAGGGGTCGCGACCCACAGGTTGAGGACCGCTGGTGTAGAAGGTCTCACATTTGGGGAGCCTAGAAGTCCAAAACCAGGGGTCAGCAGGGCCACGTTCCCTCTGACGCCTGTAGGGGGTCCTTCGGTGCCTCTGGATCGCTTCTGGGGTTGTCAGTAAGCTGCCTGGGGCTGCTGGAGCTTCTCAGCCTCCATGGTCACGTGGCTTCTTCCCTCCAGGTGCAGCCTCGTGGCTCTCTGGGTCTTACCGAGACACCAGCTGCATCTGATTAGGCCCCACCTGCTTCACAAAGGCCTGGCTCCACCTGCCGTGACCCTCCTTCCATCGCGGGTCCTGGGGGTTAGGACTTGGGGATCCCTTAAGGGAGGCACACAGCTGAACCCAAAACAAATGTGCTGGGGTGGACTGAGGGGCATTTAGGTGATTTCACCGTGAACACCTGTGAGAACCCCTGGTCAGTAGGTCCATTGTCCTCTTTGACAGAAGAGGAATGGAGGGTGGGAACATTCTGGGAACGCTGGCATGACAGAGCCAGAACATGCACACCCCATTCCCATGTCCACGGAAAGCTTCATGCTCTCAACTCCCACTTACTGCTGATTAGGCTCCTTTGAACTTAGATTATTCATTTTTAATAATATTTTTCAGTTTTAACACAAAGCCCTGTGGCTTTCTATTTTCCTTTTGAAACAGGATACTTAGACCGAGTTTTACATTTAAGAAAATCCTGGTAGCACGCTTATTCAGGCATTCAGTCAAGGCTGATATGTGGGTCAAATAATTTGCAACCGCAGAGAAGTACCCAGATGCCTACTTGTATGCATTTGACCTTGGACAGTGAAATGCTTTTTTTGGGGGGACTGGGTGGATTCGTTTTGAGATGCGGGTGCTACTTGGGGGCAACACGAAGGGTGGCTTGAATGTCACTGATCGAAATCAAATGGTTTTCAGACACAGGGAGCCTGTGTCTGCAAACACTGAGCCATAGAGAGAGAGAGCGGTTCTGGGCTGCCCCCTGCGGTGTGCGTCTCTCAGTCCTCTCCAGCTGTGCTTTGAGTTAGGACAAGTTGTGATGACATAATTAAAACATAGGTGTTACCCTTTGGAGAGAAAGGACATTACAATCGTGCTTCCCGCACAATTAGAATTACTCACCACACTCGTAATGCAAAAGCGCTCACAATTCGGGAGGCTGCCTTCAAACTGAGGCCAGAAAGACCACTGGGATGAGGAATTAATTTGGAAGCCATGACAACGTCTCCAAATGCACCCACATTCCAGCTGTTTCTCTGGGAGGACAGGAAGGTGAGGTTGATATCTGTGCTGAGTGAGGAGATCAGGGGTGAGGACTCAGCACACCTGGCGCATCCTCTCTCCTCTGCTCCGTTCCTGCCAATAAACCCAGTTAGGAAATGGACTGCTTTTCTCTGTACTGCAACCAAGATGCTGAATAGCTGAAACCGGTTTGGCTCAGTGGATAGAGTGTCAGCCTACGGACTGAAAGGTCCCTGATTCGATTCCGGTCAAGGGCATGTACCTTGGTGGCGGGCACATCCCCAGTAGTGGGTGTGCAGGAGGCAGCTGATGGATGCTTCTCTCTCATTGATGTTTCTAACTCTTTATCCCTCTCCCTTCCTCTCTGTAAAAAAAAATCAATAAAATATATTTTAAAGAAAGAAAAATAAGGAGCCAAGAGCAAATCCACGGCCTGCCAGTTGCGTCCGGGAAAGAAAAGGGAAACCCGTGATTTAGAGGCCTTTGCTCACATGTAAGGAAGGGGTGGAATGACCACGCTTACAAAGAACGGCACAGATTCCACAAAGCTCTTTACTATTGCTGGCCAACGGTAGGCGCCGCTCTGCCAGGCTCAGGGAAAGGTGGGATGGCCGACATCCGGGAAGCACGGCTTGGGTGGCTGCCTACCGGCCAGTTTAGCTGAGGAGCAGACAGGCCGTCCTACCCGCGGCCACTGTCGCTCACTGGTAGGCACACTCCTGGGAAGGCTCTTGGTGACGTTCGTTCTGTGATTTTAGCACTTACTGCTTTCGGATTCCAATTAGATGCCGATCCCCATAATAATATAATTGAGATCCTCATTCAATTATGCTGCCAGGGCGAAGGCTAGACAGAATGCCCGAAAACCCATAATGTTGAAAGAGGATTTAAATACAATAAAAATGTCGTGGAGAACTCCAGAATCCGTGATTAGGTGTTCTCGTGTAAATTTAAAAGATGGGTATGTTATAAAATAATGGAGGCGATGCTGGGAAGAAAGAGAGGGAAAGAAAAATAGCTCAGAGTGGTTAAAAGATATCTGCTCCAACCTGCTCTCTAAGCTTACATTTCTTCACCTGGGAAATTTTACTAAATAATACTGCGAATTTTAAGCCGCGCAGATCTTCAGGAAGCCATCACTTATAAAGATGCAACGCTCCAATGTTGCTCAAGCACAATACATGGAAGGGACTGTTAGACCATGAGCTGGAGGAAGAGGGACAGATCCCGGGGCTTAGAGTGTCATATACAGGCTGTGGAACTCGGCCATGCAGTGAGAGGAATATGACTGCAATTTTTAAAACAGTAAGTTAAATTGCTGTTGCAGAGAGACCTGGAGGATAGCGGTGGGGGGAGGACAGGAATGGAGGCACAGTGATCTGTTAGGCAGCTTGTTTTGTGATTAGATCAGAGGGGATTGGGGATTGACTGGGTCCTTGGTGGCAGTTTGGGGTAAGAAAAGCATAAGTTGAAAAGTATTGAGGCCAGTCCGCCAACAATGTGAAGGAAGGGTCTGCTATGTGAGAACCAGTGTTCTCTGCCTCGAAGGGAAAATCCACAGCACTTGGAGTTGGAATGGATGTGCCCGTTGTCAAACAGAATAACTAACCATCTGCTGGGGGGTAGGAGAGAAGGGGAAATGTCTCTTGACTAAGAAGTTTGACTGTTTAGACCAGACGAAAACCGAATTTGGCCCGAATGAAAGGGAAACTTTTGAGAGACAGACAGTGGTGATCTGGCCAAGTAGACCACACCCACCAAACTAAGGCCCGGATGTGGAGCACACAGGTCAGGTTCTGGAAGCTAAAGCCAGCTTGTCTAACGGACTCATTGGGTTCTAACGGAAGATTACGCTGAATATTTACGCAAGACAGACATTGGAGAGACGTTGAAGGGCAGGATAAGCAGTGGGTGAATGTAGCAATGGTCACCGGAACATTGCATAACAAATCTGAGGTCACACTCATTAGGATATTTAAAGATGGGGCCATGCATTGTAGCATGATCTAGGCTTGGTATAAGCAGATACTTGTCTTAAAAACAAACTTTATCAGATGTCACTTATTCATTGATGCCTTTTTTTTTTTTTAACACTTAGCGTGTTTCTCGGAGACTGGGTCTGCATTTTATAATTTACACGGTAATTATTATTACCTGAAACAGACATTGCACGCTGTCCCAAGGCCTGCCCATTCTTCTCCTGTGCTAAAGACTTTGTATAGATTTGTTAGACTGAAAGACAAGACAGTTGGATAGAAATTACTTTTACTTGTTCTGAACGAACGCACCGTGTTTTCTCTCATTGCAAATGTGTGTTCCATCAAATGCCGGTTACATTTCAAAGAAATCATTTGCATTAAATCAAATACTGTATTCTTCTAAAAGCACAAAAGCAGGCATTTAATCACAAAGAAGACATTACACATTTCAAATCTTTTCTTGTCTTTGAGTTTTCAACTTGCACACTCCCAATAGCTCGTTCAGTTCTATGCTAATATAATTAATGATTTTAAGACATTTGAAACCCACTTTTAAGACTAAGGTGGAAAAGACTTGTTTATCTATTTCTATTCAATTGCTATGCAATTGTGTTTGAATGGGTCTTCTGTGTGTTTTGGTGGGCTGCCCCTTTAAGCAAAAGCATAACTAATCTTCCTCTAAAACCTGATTGAGAACTTAATGCTTCTAGGAAAACTGGGAGGATTGATTTTTTGGGGGGCTACTGAAGGCCACCTCAGGAATCAGCCAATCTGTGCTTTCCTTCCACAGTAACTTAGCGGAAACCAGCAGCAATAGACAGATTCACCGGCTTTAAGATCAACCCCACCCCTACCCCACAAACGCAAATGCACGAGCATAGCCTCACCAATAACTTCCAGGGACAAGAGCTAAGCCAAATATGGGCGATTTAATAGGTTCACATTCCTTACAGGTAAAAATATCCTGTCGATGATGTGGAGGCCACTGCAGAGAGGAAATATTTATACACTTTTCATGTCCACCACCAAGTTCCCTCCACCAAGTTCAAGGTGACCCTGAGCTGGGTGGTCAGGGTAGGTGGTAGTGGAAAAGTCCGGAAGGAGAAATACTCTGGTTCTCAGGGCGGGAAACCTTTTAACCCTTTCTGAGAAAGAAAGAGAGCTCAGGGGGTTGGTGAGCTGGGAATGAACTCAGGTCTTAGCTACCCATGGGGTCACCCCCAGCACACCCCCATCCCCTCCCCAGACTCAGTTTTCACTACGCCTGGTGGTAGAAAAACTCCTCAGCTGCTTCTTAAATAGAGCAAAGGACCAGAGCTGAGGACTGATTCTCTGTTGCCCGCAGAACGCGTAACCTGAAGCATGAGCAAGCAGGCAGACATCAGTGGTAGGGCAGGCTACCAGCACACACCCACACTCCCAGCCTGTCTCGGAGGCCCTCAGACCCCCTGATGGAATTCAACGGTGCTATGTGGTTAGACCTTTCATTTGTGGTATTTGGCTCTTTTTCTAGATTTATCAGAGGAGCATGCTCTTCAGACAGGTGTTGGCAGGTCAATAACTACATAGCCCATCGATCACTCTCCATTTCTCTGTGCCCATGTGTGATAAAAAAAAAACAAAAAACTCCCCACTGTATACGTTTTTTTTTTTTTGTGTGTGTGTGTGTTTCTTGCACCAAAGGTCAATCTTCCTGTGATCCATCCGTAGAAAGAATTTGATTTTTCTCTCTTTGTTCCTCTCCTCATAAGCTGTCAGCTCTTTGGCGATCCACATCAACAGAGTTAACGTTTGACGGGTGATGCTAAGCTGAGAAAGCACAGTTACAAAGCGGATGGTTAACACTGCTTTCCCGGGGCCGGCTCTTCATAGAACAGTCAAAGGTCCTGGTTTCAAAGCAGGCACAGGACTTGAACTCGCAATACCCGGAGTGACTGGGTACAGTTCTATCACTACCACTCACGCGTCTGGTGGCCGAGGTGATGTTTTCACGTGGAGAAAGTACCCGCACTTGCATGAAGGTCACACGGAAGAGTGTAGCGGAGTGGAAAGTTGACTGTTGTGAGACCACCCTGTGACAGTCCTCCCTGGCACGGTTCAGCCTGCAAACAGCATCACCAGCCGTGACGCCCAGTGTCCTACGACCTCAGGGGTGGTGGTGGCGGTAAAGGACCTCTTTAGGACTTTAGACCACCACCACTGAGAATAGTCTTGGAGACCAGGAATCTATCGAGGGAAATGAAGATTTCTTAACTAAACAGAGGGCGCGCGCGCACACACACTCACACACACACACACACACACACAAACACACACACACTCACAGGAGATGGAGTGTGAAGGGCAAGACTCTGTCATGTCAGGTGCTTGTGGTCCCTGCAAATATAAGCCTGGACAGTGACCCAGAGAAAACCAGGCAGAACCATTGATGAAAGGGCGGCCTGTTAAGCCAGTGATTAAAAAGACTGACACCTTCAGAAGAGGCTGGTCATTCCCTGGCGGTTGCCCCTGAAATAGGACCTGGCCAGAGACCCAGCTGCGTGGGACACACACGTTTCTCAGGCATCACCACGGAGAGAGATGCAGAGCAGTGTCCTCCCTCCCACCCCGTCAATCATGGTCCTCGCTCATGAATCAGCCGCTCCAGGCACTCAGCCTCCCTCTTTGCCGACCCACCAGGAACACGCGGACCCTGGACGGCTGTTGGGGAACTGGAAGCCACTACCAAGGAAATGCCTGATTTATGCTCTTAAGCGTGGGAGGCCCATTTAAACAGGGAGGACCCCCTGGAGTCTAGACTCTGGGAGCCCAACCCCAGAAGGAGAAATATCCAGGCAAAGCTTCTCCAGGCCTGTAGTGCAGTGGTTCTCAACCTTTCTAATGCCTCGACCCTTTAACACAGTTCCCCATGTGGTAGTGACCTCCAACCATAAAATGATTTCTGTTGCTACTTCATCACTGTCATGTCGATACTGTTAAGAATCATATCTGTGTTTTCCAATAGGCTTAGGCGACCCCTGTGAAAGTGTTGTTCAACCCCCAAAGGGGTCGCGACCCACAGGTTGAGAACCACTGCTCTAAAGGCACAGGGCCAGAGAGAGGGCCAGAGAGCGGTGTCTGGCAGCTGGGTAAGGGCTGCACCCATCCTGAGGCTGTCTGTCCTGCCTGCAGGCTAAGCCAACAGGCGCAAGGTGACCTGCAAGCAAGCAGCCCCGAAGATGTAGCCCAGGAAGGAGCGTCCCTACCCAACACCCCGAGCGAGAGAAGAGCAGAGGAGGCCGGAGCAGACGGTGGACTTGCTCAGCAGAGCTTCCTTGTACCTGCTCCCAAGTCTGATCTCACGGAGTCTTAGTTTCCAACTACAACACGAGGAGAGGAAAGAAAGGGCGTGAGTGGGAGGGGAGTGGACGGGACACACTCACCGCCTTCTCTCCTGTTCTCTCCACCAAGTGCACCAGCCGAGGGGACAGGTCAGTCCCTCCTGTCACCAGTGCTGCGGTGTCAGCAGCAGAGGGGCAGTGCCATTACCCCCACTTTTGCAAAGACTCACGTTGGAAAAGTCAACGGGAGAATCTGCATTAGAGGTGAGGCGACCTGAGAGAAGAAGGTGTCTCCCCGACTTCTCTAGCCTGAGGAGACCCACACTGGCTTCCTGCCTCGGTTGGCCAGTCCTTCTGGCTTCTGTTTGGCCAGATGGCCGTGCGCTTCTGGTTTTAGAAGTTAAAACAGATTCCCCCCTTTTCAGGCCACAGCACCCAGGCGTGCACTAGAGCCACACTGGACTGTAACCAACGACCTGGGCAGCTGTTCGCAATTCAGATCTGATGTCCCTGCCAAACCACTCCTCTGCCCAGTCCAGCATTCCCCGAAGCTTGGGCTGCAGGGACCCAGCGCCTCGGGTTTTAGAAGTAATTCCGTGAAAGCAGCTTTCCCGGTCCAGTAACGATAGCAGGGCCTGCTCTGAACCGCGTGGAGTGGATCGATTTCCCCAGGCTTTCTCACAGCCCCGAGGAGCGGAGTGAGAGACGTGCAGCACCTGGCAGCTTGCGTGAGTCTTCACTCGACTTCTTCCTAAGTTTGACCTTGAGCAAGTTACTTAATCGTTCCAAGATTTAAGATACTCATCTGTGAAAAGTAGGATACAGACACCCACATCACACAACTGGTCAGTGGATGAAACAAAATAGAAGACCTAAAGCCGGAGCATTTTTCTGTTTGTTTTGGGGTGTCATTTGCATTATTGTATTTCTACCTCGTCATGCCATTTGGATGATGGCTTTGTCATGCCAAACAAGGGAGATTCCGTTTTAATACTCAAACCAAGAGGAAGTGTGGCTGGTCAATTTTTTAAAAATACATTTTATTGATTTTCTACAGAGAGAAAGGGAGAGGGATAGAGTGTTAGAAACATCGACGAGAGAGAGACATCGATCAGCTGCCTCTTGCATGTCCCCTACTGGGGATGTGCCCACAACCAAGGTCCATGCCCCTGACCGGAATCGAACCTGGGACCCTTCAGTCCGCAGGCCGACGCTCTCTCCACTGAGCCAAACCGGTTTCGGCTGGCTGGTCATTTTTAATTTGACTTCATCATTATTTCATTAGCTGCCCTGTCGGGAGGCACACAGCAAATCTCTGCAAATGGTTCTCAACCTTTGGGGGTCGGAAGACCCTTTCACAGGGGTCGCCTAAGACCATCAGAAAATGCAGATATTTACATCATGATGCATAATAGTAGCAAAATTTCATGGTTGGGGGAACTGTATGCAAGGGTCGCGGCATTAGGAAGGTTGAGAACCACTGCCTTAGTGTTATGCTCTCCTGGCCGTTGCTTTTTCTATCAGAATTCTACAGCCCTGCCAGTGGCCTGCACTCCCGATGCGATGCATGGCCAGTGAGCACTGGTAAGCTGCACTACCCGCACACAGCACGCTCTGCTGGGGCGCGAACTCTCCTCTGAGGTGCTGCCCTTCCTTCTCACGTGCCGCCCTTTGTTCTCGCGGGACAGTGAGCTGAGGTCCCTGGTTTGCCTCGCCGGAGTCATCAGGATCTGAGCCCTGATCTCCCAACCGCACCATCCCATCTGTCTCCGTCTAGGGGCAATACATCTGCGTGAAGGGATCGCCCTCCCAGAGAGAGTTCAACCATTAGTTTCAGCCCCGAAAGAGCTCAAAGTGAATCAGACCCTTTGCTCTTCGGAATCTTTCATAAAAGATGCCATTTTAGGAACAGAGGGAGCTTTTAAAGTTCTTCATCTAATGCTTGGTAAGAATGCCTTTTGGAAAGAAGAGAGAATTATAACTATAGATAAGAAACCCAGTCATATGCCATGGCTTACTCCCTCTCTCTCTCTCTCTAAATGAAGGGCATTACCTTTTTAAAGTTACCAGAGGCAACTTCTGGAGGATGGTACTTGGCATGGCTGTATTTCTGCATGAGAGACTGTATTTGGATCTGAAACATGAGTGAGGGCTGAAGAAATATTGTTTGTTGTTTCCTATCAGGCAGATATTATATCAAAGGTGGGGAATTCCAAACACCTTCAGGACAAACAGCTGCTGAAAAGGTTTCCAGGGATGCTTTGCGCTCCATATGGCAGGATAATTGTCACTTCTGAGCACACAGCGTCTGCCAGGCCACTAATCTGAGAATTGTTACTGAGCGCACACTGTGTGCCAAGTTTATGCGCCAAACTCCACAAAGCAGCACAGAGGACCTTTGTTCTCAGTTGTCTCCTAAGGCCTAGAGACTCGGTAACGAAGGGAAAATACAAGCCAGAGAGAAGGCAGGGAGCACAGTGTAAACGCCGCAGTAATTCGGGGAAGCAACGCTGTCGCGGGCTGCGGAGAGGCAGGGCTTTCTGGGAGGAAAAGGACTTGGCTGGGAACGTTGAACCAGGGAAGACCGCATTGTCCAAGAAGAGGAGGAAAGAGGCTCTCGAAAGTGGGCAAGGGCTGGCAAAGCGAGGGGAGAACCCAGTGAAACAATGGTGAGTGAAATGAGTTAAAACAACAATGGCCATGTTGAGGCAGGTACATCGGAGGAAGTTGACAAAACATCCTCTGAATCTATAATTTGACCTTGGTGGGTAGGTCATGGGTGATGTTATAGAATCTTTAGCCAAGAAATGATAGGAGAACACTGCAACAGGAAAACGGGGAGCTTTGGTGTAGGATGCGTTGGAAATGAGGAGTAGGAAGGGAGTTGAACTGGGATGATCCAAGGTTGAGGTCACTGAGGAGCGGTGAGAGTCAAAGCAACTGGATGAATAGAGGAGAAATAGAGAAGGATGGAAAGGAAGGTCTGACAATACATGCGTGATCATCTCAAAGGCTCAGTCAAGGATACGGAAAAATATTACATCTGAACCTTGTCATGTAAAATGCTATCAATTCACGGGGTTTAGAATTATACCTTGCTTCCCACCAACAAACTGTGACCTCAGGAAAATTATCAAATTATCTCTCCATGAATTTTTCCCCAAATCTAAAATGAGATTAAAGCTGTTAGGTGAGGATTAAACAAGATAGCATGTCGGATGTCTAACAAGCGCCTGGCTCTTAGCAGGCACTCCAGAGTATGAGCTTCTTGTCTGGAACTAGAGAAGAGCTCAAAACGGTGATATGCCGTTTATCAAAACTGCAAGTCCTGCAGCTGAAGCACGTACCGAGGAGAGAACTTTGACTTCCAGCTGCACCTGGAACCAGAGTCTCCCCCTTTCTACATCCCCCCCAATTCCATGGAACCACAGGACTGGGACATAACCAGACCTTGAACACCAGAACCCTGTCAGAAGTAAAGGGGCCATTGTCCAGGTGGATCCCTTACAATAAATGGCAAGTTCCAGGTCCTCCAAGGAAAAGTTGCCCACCAGTGTTTCTGCACACCTGCCCCCGCCCCCTACCCCGCCAGGCCCTTTAAACCCTTAGCCTGGTCCAGTGAAGTACCATTAGGTCTTCCATCTTCTCCGTTTCAGCCTTCCTGATCAATAAACCCTTTTGAAGCATCAGATATATGAACTTGGGTTTGATGAGAGTTCCACTTAAGTCACCCTAACACATCTGAAAGGGAGCTAGAAACTGGAACTCAGATTCAAATTCGTGTTATGTCCTGAACGTTTGTATTCCCCCCAAATCCTTATGTGGAGACCCTGATTTTCAGTGTGATGGCACTTGGAGGCGAGGCCTTTAAAAGATGATTGGGTGCCTTGCGGACTGAAGGGTCCCAGGTTTGATTCCGGTCGGGGGCAGGTACCTTGGTTGCGGGTACATCTCCAGTGGGAGGTGTGCAGGAGGCAGCTGATCGATGTCTCGCTCTCATCGATGTTTCTGACTCTCTATCCCTCTCCCTTCCTCTCTGTAAAAAAATCAATAAAATATATTAAAAAAAAAAAGATGATTGGGTGGTGAAAGCCAAGTCCTCGTGGATGGAATGAGCTCCCTCGACCTTTGGCCATGGGATGTTACAGTGAGAAGACAGTCATCCCTGAGGAAGCTGACCCCCGGAGACACGGAACCTGTCTGCACCAGGATCGTGACTTCCCAGCCTCCAGAAACGTGAGAAACATGCTTCTGTTCTTTATAACCCACTCATTCATGGCATTTTGCTGTAACTGTCCAAATCAACGAAGACAGGCAGGAAATGCAGTGAGACAATGTGCACGAAGAAGTGGTATTTTGAACCCTCTGAGCAATGATGTCATTGCGGAAATGACTCACTTCTGGAGAAAGCCGAAGATGAGAAGAGAGAACCTCCATGAAGATGAACAGTAGATAGGAGGCCTGTCTAGAATAGCGTTTAGGACCTATTGTGACTCAATAAATACAAGCTGTTGTTATTGTTGTGGCTATTGTTAGTATAAATATTAGAGAGGGTCAAAATTTTGAGAGCGAATCATAGAGAGAATTAAGTGAAGTAGAAAGGTTAAAGTGGGAAGATCTCCGGGGCCCTGGGCTGAACAAAGAGGAAGATGTGAGGGGAAGGACTACAGGACAATTCCATTCAAGTGGGGACAATTAGAGACTAAAATGCCTGCCTTTGGAATTCGTGTCTCCAACACTAGGAGCAAGACGAGGTGACGGTAACTTAGCTACCTGAACTGTGACGGACGGGGTTTGTTCACCATCACCAAAAATACCTCCTCAACAGACACTCCACCTGCTACAGAAGAGAGGAGAGGGGCTCTTAAAATAAATGCAACTGGCAAGCTATTTTTAACAGAGGAGCACGTAGGAAACTATGAATCAATACAATACAATTCCCTGTGATGATTTTTAATAAAGCCAACCTTCAAATATTGGCTCCCCGTGTGTTAGAAAATGAATAGATAAACACTTTTGCAATGACCCGGAGGCTTGGCCAGAGAGAATAAATAAATTATTGACACGTGAGGAGTCGACAATTCTCTACCCGCTATTGCGTTTTTTCATTCTTTGTGGAGCAGATGGTCTAAATAAAGCATCCAAAAATAACAGGTGGGCTTGATTGCATGAAGCCACTGAAAGCACTAGACTGCTATAGTTTAAATCATGTTGGACACATTAAGCCTGCAGACCACCTTCAAAAATCATCCTTTCTATTTACAAACAACTCAGCCAATTTTAAACATGATCAAAGCACACAAGGGCAAATGGGAGCGTGGACCTGTACTGAGGGACATCATGGGAGAGACAGATTGGGAGAAACAGCTGCTCTTTATGGAAATGGCTTCCCACAGGGCGGTGACACCCAGCTGATGGGCTCTGGCCGCTGTGGGTCACACCCCCTCTTCCGGGAATAAGCAAAGCTCGGGTCTAAGTCACTGCCGCCGTGAGTACGGCCCTCTCACAGCTCATCTACCATATGGGAGGCTGCTACAAAGAGTCTAATACATCATTTCTCCTATACATTGTCCAACGCGGATGTTCAATTGTAGAAGGCCCATTGCAGGCCAATAACACTGTCTACGTCGTTCCTTATGTTGTCCTGAGTCAGGGAAGGACAAAGGCCTGTGAAAGGGGAAGAGATAAGGGAGAATATAGTGTGTGGGTCTTCAGTGGAGACGCAGGTGAGCCCTGTCAGAGATTATTGCATTTGATGGCTAGGGTTGTTGTTTTAATCTTCATCTGAGATTATTATTTTTTTCACTGATTTTTAGAGAGAGTGGAAGAGATAGGGAAAGACAGAGAGAAACATGGATGTGAGAGAGATACATCGATTGGTTGCCTGCCCCAACCAGCCTGGGGATCGGACCCACAACCGAGGTACACGCTCTTGACCAGAATCGAACATGAGACCCTTCAGTCTGAGGGCTGATCCTCTATCCACAGAGCCAAACCAGCTAGGGCTGATGGCTAGGGTTTTAAAAGTAAAAATCGTGTCTCCTTACCTCCATTCCCCAGACTCCCACTTCTCTAGAACAAGCACCTGGAGCATTTTCAAGTGTAACCTTCAGAATCTGTGCGTGTACATCAACAGTTAAAAAAATGCTCAGACCATTAAACCCGCAATGAATTTTAAGAATCGTGTACATTTATGAAGCATCTTTATTCTTCTTGAATAATTTAAAACCACAGGCACCTTCCTGAGTATGAAGTATGAATTATAAAAAAAGTGAGATGGTCTCTATGTAATGCTTGCAACTTGCTTTAAAAAAAAAATCCCAATAGTGCCTGGCCAGTGTGGCTGAGTGGTTGAGCATCGACCTATGAAATAGGAGTTCACAGTTTGAATTCTGGTCAGGGCACATGCCCAGGTTGTAGGCTCCATCCCCAGTGGGGAAGGGGATTGAGCAGGAGGCAGCCAATTCAATGATTCTCTATTGTCATAGATACTTCTATCTCTCCCTCTCCCTTATTCTCTGAAATCATTAATATATATATATATATATATGTATATATATATATATATACACACACACACACACACACACACACACACACACACATACACACACACACAGACACACACACACACACACACACACACTGCCTCATGGACCTCTTTAACTGTCAAACATGAAGATTTATGTCGTATTATTTAATGGATGTGCCCTTTATTTAAGTGTATTCTAGCTTACTTAATTATTCCCAAATGGATGGGTATTTGTTTTTCTATTTGTCACCAAGATGAAGTTGCAATTGCCACTCCTCCTGACACATGCTTGCGCTGCACAAATTTTTATAGTGCTTATTCCTAGAGACAGAGTTGACAGGTGAGAGATTTTGTGGATTTTCACGTCAACACCTTTTGAAATGCCGATTTCCAAAACTCTCTCCATTTTCTTGTACTTTCAATAAGTCACGCTCTGTTTTTTTTTCTCTTCTTCTTCTTCTTTAAAACGCTCATTTATTTAGGGACCTACCATGTGTTTTTTTTCCTTTCATCTCCGAGTTGGCTGCATGTGGGAATAAATTAGGAGCCCTGGGCTGTTGCTGATAGTCTATGGCATAGGGGAGGCGATGCGGTAACAGAGAGAAAAAGCCTTACACTGTGAGCTGGGAGTTCTGTGCTCTGCCAAGACCGAATGCTAATTAGCAGTCCTGGTTTATGTTCCGTTGACAAATCACCTGGGGAATGTGCCTCTGGGGCTTTGGTTGTCAAATAAAATCTATCTTCTGTGCGTTTAATACAAATACAGATGCTTGTGAGAGAGGCAGGGGTGGGGGGGTGGTGGAGGGATGTGTTTGACTGTCACCTGGTATGATGGTAGCTGAAGGGGGCTGTTGCCATGAGAAGACATACAGGCAGGAGGCAGATAAAGCGCTCGTCTCTGAAGACGATGCTGAACAACTGGAAGGTAAAAGGAGAGCTGTCCTCTGTGAAGACCGCACAGACGGGCACTGTTAAGGGCTATCAAAATGCTACCTGGGCTGAGACCGGTTTGGCTCAGTGGATAGAGCGTCGGCCTGTGGACTGAAAGGTCCCAGGTTCGATTCTGGTCAAGGGCATGTACCTTGGTTGCGGGCACATTCCCAGGAGGAGGCAGGCAGGAGGCAGCTGATCTATGTCTCTCTCTCATCCTTGTTTCTAACTCTCTATCCCTCTCCCTTTCTCTCTGTAAAAAAATCAATAAAATATATTTTTAAAAAATGCTACCTGGGCCTTGCCTCCCGGGAACCAAACCATCACACCTGGGAACACATGTAGTCAAAAGCCATCCTGAGTGAGATCTGAGCAGGTCCAGGCTCTTATCAGGAGATAAAGAAAACCTGAACTCAACAGGTTCTTAAGTTGCTTCGCGTTTATTCCATAGACCCCTCTGGACTCTGACAAGTATTTGCCACTTGTTTGTTTTTGTGTCCGTGTTGGGGCCAGTGACACAAATATAAGTGGGGCTTCAGAATGACCAACAGTGAGCGCTGACGAAAGGAAGATCCTGTCACTCAGCTACGCAGAGGGAGTGCCGGACTGTCGCTCCTCCTCTGACTCATGGAATTGACTTCCCTGACTGGGGTCATACTGTCTAGACCACAGATCGCTTCTTTCTCTAAGGAACATTAGCACAAAAGTTCGATGGGGGTGTCGAGTATTGTTGGTTTATGTCTTCCTGGTCTACACTGAGTTTGTTATAGTTTTCCAGCACCAGACATGTATAAACACTTGTACATAGTATGCCCATTTCAATACATTTCAGCACCAGACATGTACAAACACTTGTACACAGTATGCCCATTTCAATACAGTTCAGCACCAGACATGTACAAACACTTGTACACTGTATCCCCATTTCAATACATTTCAGCATCAGACATGTACAAACACTTGTACACGGTATCCCCATTTCAATACATTTCAGCATCAGACATGTGCAAACACTCATACACGGAATCCCCATTTCAATACATGAAGAAAAATGACCGAGGAAAGAACTAAGATCTTTGGTCTTTCCTCCCATCAAACCTGCCTCCCACTAGTTTTTGCCACTAGAGCTGGAGTCTGCTGCAACCAGCTATTCTTGGTCAGCCCAGATAACGGCCGTCTCTGGAGTTATATGTTGTTCCAAGGTTTACACTTTCCTGATGCTCAGGAAAATAAATGTGGTCAGGAGGACGGAGATTAAGAGCAGCACGGAACTTTGCGAAGGCAGCTATGGTTCCTCCGTATCCTGCTTTCTCTGCCCACGTCCACGCCGTCTCTTTACCACCAGGCGGCCAGCTTTGTCTTCTAGTAGACTTGTGTGGGTGTGAGCCTCGAGGTGTGTTTGCCTTTAAGCCCCCTGTATCTCTCCTACCAGAGTCTCCTCAGCAAATGCGTGCCTCCCACTGGCCACTCAGAGGCTGCCCTTTCCTGTCTGTCTCACAGCTCACTACCTTCAGATTGTTGGGAGGGCGATCCTTTTTCTCCCCGGGGCTGCCTTCTCTCCTTGCTTTCATGCCTCCTTGATGCCTTTCATGGTGGTCAAGTTCATCTGCTCTGGGGTAGGTGGGCCCGGCTCCAGATCTTGGCTCCATCTATGTAATACTTGTCTAATCGTAGGTCTTTACCGTCCTGAGTGGCACCTCGAGATATGAGTTTAATTCGTTCCATAACCTTGAGACGTGGGAAACTATGAGACGCTCGAGTCGCGGTAAACTGGTGGGTCTTGTGCAGCCGGCCTATCCGTGCGATGACTCCTATCTCAAATGTTGCTCGTATTTCAAAGCAAAAATTGCTCACTTGATGGCTCGTATCTCAAAAATCTCCTATGTTAGGGCACTCGTATCTCGAGGTACCACTGTACCTGGTTCTTTGTGAGTGAGAGTTAGAAGTGGTAATTCACAGCAAGTGACTGGCAGAGTATCTGACACCAGGATATACCCAGATATCACTTATGACTGTTGTTGTTCATAGTAAGCACCTGCTGTTTTCCAGACCCTGTGCAGAGTGCTGAAAATAACAAGTTAAAAAGGGTGTAGTCCTTTGAGAAACTAATAATCTAGTCCATAGTTCCAGCTAAACTTTATTCTTGTTGTTGGTGAAAACTCCACCCCCTTTTAAACAGGAAAAGAACTCCCAACAGCAATGAGAGTACTTTGGAGGCAGGGGAAATCGGTATGTTTTAAAAAAATGTTTTTTTCCTTGTACCTTTGTAAATGGCTTGACTTTTTCTTAATGAGCATTTATTAACTTTATAACAAAAAGAGGCATGTACGTAGCTTTAGTTCTAATAAGATGGGGGAGGAAATGAGAAAGGGAATGGAATAAGGCAATAATTGCTTAGACTTTTTCTAGAATACCGTAAATCAGCTAGTGACTTCAAAATCAGTGTAAAGATTGCTTACACATTCACAGTATTTTGTCTCTTCATACTATTTTGTCTCCCTCTGTATATGCTTGAAATTTTCTTCAATACAGAATCTATAAAACACAGATCATAAGTTATTTAATAAAAGATCAAACTTTAGGCATATGTGTAATCTCAGAACCTCATAATATTATGCTACAGCTTGACATGAAAAAATATTGTATTATTTTCTTTTATATATTCCTTTTCTCCTGTCTTAATTGGATGTTTCACATATTAATGACAAATTAATTAGTGTCAAACAAGGATGAAATATATAATTGTATGGTTTTTCAAATGAAGAGGTAAATTTGTGTGTGTATTTTTTAAAGCAGAGAATGCTGCATTGTACCAACCTCATTGTTCTCATTTTTCAAAATTATTTTTCATTTGATTTAAACCAAAATAGTTCAATGACCCTGTAAAAGGGAAGTGAAATTATGTTGGTTGTGAGTGAACAGACAGGTGGATTTTGATGTGGTATCTGTAGCTAAAACCACATTATACAACTCAGATGATTCTATTTGTTTTGGTTGAGTTACTAAAGCATTTGTTTGTTTTTCGTGAGCAAAATATTTCATTACTGCGTTATAGAACTGTAGCAATACCCAACAACCTTCCTCGTGAAAAGAGAGGGGCAATTAAATAATAAGAAAAAAGAAAACAAATAAGAGATCCGCTCCCGTTTTCAAAACAATTTAAAGCTCATTCAGTCCTCTTCATTAGCATAGACAGTGACACAAATAAAAGAGAAGAGAGAAAACGGAATGTAACCTTTTGGGACTCTGGGATGATCAAATTCATAAAATGCTGAAATATGGACTTCATTCTCCTGCCTCTCAGTCCCTGCAGCTGAGCACTGAAAGTCAGGAAAGTGGAAAATGACAACTGATGACCTTATTAGGTCTCTAGGTGGCCCAGGAAATGTAATTTCGGAGCAGAAAATGAAAAAAATATTCTATTTGCTATCTCCTCCAAAAGGCTTTATGAAGTGCTTACTGAGTCCCTGGCCCCATCTAGGGTGTGATATTAATCTCTTTAAGCTGATAAAATTCCAATTTCTGCACAACAGTGGTTCTTAACATGGAGACCGGGGATCTTTTGGTCTTTGAATAAGTTTCTGGGGGCCTATGAAATTTCTACATTTCTGTAGACATGATTTATTGAAGAGAGAACCCAGAGATGAAGAACAAATGCTCTAGCAGTGTTTTATCTCAATCATACTTGGGACAAATAATTAAAAACATATACCTACTTTAAATATTCATTTTTGGAAATGACAAATCATAAAATCAAGGGCTCCAAGGAAACGTTTCAATGTAATTCACTAAAATAGGAGAGAGACTAGTTCTGTAAGGTTTACAAAGTGAACATACTAGGTCCCTCCAACAGAAAGACTCGGCTTGTTTCGTGACATGACTCACACATCACAAAAGCACAACCGTCCCTGGATCAGTGCACACGTTCTCCCACTCATGACATTGTATGTTCCAATGAAAAGCATTCCACACACGTGTCGGTCCACAAAGTTCTTATCATCCACTGCCAGAGGGTAGAAGAGTAAACTTAACTTGAATGTCAGGCTAATTTCTTTTTAATTTCTCCCACAAACAAAAGGAAGTTGACATCTATGGAACAGAGGAGTACTATTACATTTTGGGGGAATTATAATAAAACATCGTATGGACCAGGATACTTTCTACTTCTCTTAGAACAGCCACCTCTCAGAGCCATGAAAAAGCCACGTGTGTATGAACATTACCTAAAACTCTCTCAGTCATATTTGGGGGCTGCAGGTCTGAAGAGAAGGTAGCAAGCCCACCAGTTTCTCAGGCAGACACCTCTTGGGCCATACCTAAGAGCAAACTGAGTCCTAACTGGTTTGGCTCAGTGGATAGAGCGTCGGCCTGCGGACTGAAGGGTCCCAGGTTCGATTCCAGTCAAAAAGGCATGTACCTTGGTTGTGCATATCCCCAGTGGGGGATGTGCAGGAGGCAGTTGATCGATGTTTCTAATTCTCTATCCCTCTCCCTTCTTCTCTGTAAAAAATCAATAAAATATATATTTAAAAAAAGAGCAAACTGATATCTGACCTCATTTCAGGGTGTAAATCTCCAAGGAAGAGCCTTCGGTTGACCCTTTGTCTATCTAATGAAGACTTCCTGGATTAATACGAAGGCTCCCAACCTTTCCTCATGATGGCACATGTGAGGACTTCAAGTCTAACTCTAAGAGCGTAAGCTTTTGTTGGGACGGTAAGGCAGATCACCACTGGGGCAAAACATCATTGATCCTGGCAGCTAAGAAGAGAAAGTTGAAGTTACAGAGTGAATGCTTTTGAAACCATTAAACTCCATCTTCCCATCTGTGTTCCTCAAGCTCCAAGAGATGTTCATTTGCCGAGACAAGTTTGGCTCAGTGGATAGAGCGTCGGCCTGCGGATTGAAAGGTCCCAGGTTCGATTCCGGGCAAGGGCATGTATTCTGGTTGTGGGCACATCCCCAGTAGGGGGCGTTCAGGAGGCGGCTGATCGATGTCTCTCTCTCTCATCGATGTTTCTAACTCTCTATCCCACTCCCTTCCTCTCTGTAAAAAATCAATAAAATATATTTTTTAAAAAAAGAGAGATGTTCATTCACTGCATTCTCTCATAGCTTGTGGCTCATTTAGGAGGGAGCATTAGCCACAGACATCACTTTTTCACATTTTCTTTTCACAATTGCCCAAGATTCAGCTGGAATTGGAGGTTAAAGAAAAGAACGTGAGTGAGGTTCTCGCCTGTCCCTAAGTTTTCTTTCTTACTATCTGCAAGAACCCTGTCTTTTCCACCCCTCCCTCACCGATGCATTATTTCTAAGAAGTAGCTGACCTTATGTGCTCCTGTCCTCATCCTCATCCAGACACACGGGGGACATTGGCTCCTGAGAAGCATTTTCAGGAGAAGAGTGATGAGGTGGTCGGTTAGGATGGCAGCTCTTCTAGACAAAGAGGCGACTACAACAATGAACAGAACGGCTGTTGTCCCAAGCCAGAGGATGGGATTAATTACTTTTCCTCATTGTTCTTCACCTTTCCCAGACGATACCGTACGCTCGGAACCAGCGGGGCTTCAATAACTCAGGCCCGTTCAATGCCAGCTGCCTGCAGGGTGCCGTGTTCTGCTCGCCGTCCGCGGTAAACGTGCTGCTCCTTTTCCCGCTGCCTGGTTTATGGAGAGAGAGGTTACCATGGGGGGCGCACTGCAGGCCGCAGAGTGGCTATCCCCCACCTGCCTGCAAAGGAGCAGTGTGAGGGTGGAACATCATCTCTCTTCCAGACTGGATGCTTGCTCTTTCCTCCCTGACTGGTGAAGAGACCCCTGAGCTATCCGAGCACAGGATGGAGGTGGGAGGTAAGAGGGGACATGCTGTGGATTTATAGCCAAGCCCCAAACTCTTCTGCTTGTGAGGTCTACGCTGCAGAGGCACCTGGCTAACTATCACGTGTCCTCCAAGGACATGAATATTGCATGTTCACCAAAGAGCAGAATCCCTTCTCTTCAACTCCCGCCTTCCTTCCCTCTTCCCTTCCATCCCCCACCCATCCCCAAAGTCCAAGAGGACTGCATTTCAAAACTTGCATTGTTGGAGAGTGGGGATTTTGGAGCATGCCCCATTCCAGAGAGGCCGTGGACTATCCCCCAGATAGAGTTGTCAGTGCTGACATCAGGCCAGGCCTGGAGATCCGGTGTCATGGCCACTTCCCAGACACTGTCAGCTTTATGAAGAGCAAGATGACCCCTTCTTCAAGAAAACCCACAGAATGTGTCAGTTACCCAGCCCGCCCTTCAATCAGCCAATGGAAATGCAAGGGGAATAACCTAACAGCATTCTGTCTTTGTGTAACTGAACCCCAGCCCTCACCCAGCCAATCGGAATCAGCCAACTCAGTGATCGGAGCATCACCCCACCACTATAAAATGGCTGTACTTCTGAGACTCAGGGCTCTTTGCATCCTGCCGCTGTGTCGGTAGAGGCAAGAGGCAGAGAGACCAAGCTTGAGCTTGAATAAAGGCTCTTTGCTTTTGCATCGGACTCCGCTCCCTGGTGGTCTTTGGGGATCTTGAAATCTGGGCACAAGAGCATCTTGGTAGTGTAGGTTTGGAACTTCTAAAACATCTTTTCATAACCAACCAAGAAGGTCCAGGTTGGGTCATTCGGGAACGGTTGGCTGTGGAATGACTGTGACATGGTCTTTCATAAGTTGGCAAATGACCTTTCAGGTCATAAAGTGCCATCCCCGGCCTTATGATCTCAGCATTTCAAGTCATCAGCCGGGTCTCTGGTGGATGAACTGCTCCAGGTCCTGCTGGACAGAGTGGGCAGTTCACGACTTGGGTCACTGACTCCGAGGCCCCGTTCGGCATCTTTGCCACCACGTCGTGGTACAACCGTGCCGCCGCTTTTTCCAACGAGCCACTTTTTCAACAAGAAAGGCAGAGGGTTTGTGAAGCCTGCCTGTGCCTGTGCGAGGAGGGGATGCCAGCGTGTGGCGGGGGCACCGCTGTGTGACAGGGTGACAGAAAAGCTCGCTCATCTTTAAAGCTCTCTTCAACGAGATTATAACAAACGCCTCGCATTTCCACATTCGTAATACCTTCCCCAGAGCAGAGACTTCTCTTTCAGGCAGAGCCCTGTTAAAATGCAAATACTCCCAACAGGCAAAAATTCACATGATGAAGCGAGCCCATTTGTTAAAAGTACTTTCGGTGCTGGGTGGGGAGAAATGGAAAGCAGGCAGGTGACTATTAAGTTGAGGGAAATTGGCTAAAAATGTCATAGCTGTGCAGGCAGGCCCGAGCTTTTTGGACAGCTGGTATTTTTCAGATTAAGTCTAGGGAAAAAAATACAGCATGGATGTGTGCATCTCAGACCTTGGTCTGGAGGATTTAATTTCGTATTTCATTGATGAAGACACTAGGAGAATCTCATTTTTTTTTCTTTTTTGGAAATTCTATGGTGCCGGTGAAAAGGTGGACAAAAGGGGAAATTTAAGAAAATTAGAGGCTCAGAGTCTGGATTGGCCTGTTTGAAGCAAGATCCAAGACATTCTGCTGGGATGTGGCTGAGATGGAATAACCAGGCCAAGGATTCTTAAACTTTTGAGCCATAGACATATTTTTATATCTAATAAAATCAGTGGCTCCTCTCCCTACACAAATGCATATAACATGACACAGATTTAAGGAGAATTGTGAAGGACCACACGCTACATGGATACCAGATGTAAACTACTAAAAGACTTACTGAATGCCCCAGGAAAAAGTCCTGCACTAGATTCCATGATGCACACTGGCAGGCACATTACTTCTAATGTTATCATAACTGGTGCCAACCATGCCTGTACCCATGGCAGTTCCTCAACAACTAATCCTTTCTAACAAAGATGGAATATACAAATTGACTGTAACTCCGCTACAAAGATGGCGGTGCCCACCACCAATAAGGAGGGAATAGGCAAAACTGATGTGACAATGCGAGAGGCAGAAGGCAGCTCTGGCCTGAGCGAAAGCGGAATGGCGGTTCCATGCCAGAGTGAAGGCAGTGCCAGCAGCCAAGAGAAGGAAGGCCTCTTGCATGAATCTTCATGCATGGGGCCTCCCATCTCCAAATAAAGAAACCACAGTAATAATAACATACCAGCGAGGAAACCAGTAACTACTGATTTTTGCAAAACCATGGATTAATGTCAAGGAAAAGTTGATGTCAGTAGGTGATTTCCCCCTGGAATTTTCCAGTGTTTCTGAATGATGCAGGCATTGTGCACCGAAGAAACACTTTGCAAAAGATTGAACTTCAGAGACATTCAAATAAATGTGTCCCTGTCCCCTTAATACAGAGATACCTGCTGCCCCCCCTGGTGGTGCTCTTACTCCCCTTCCTGGGAGGAGAGTGCTGACACCGTAGAGCAGAAATTCCAGGTCTCATCGTTCCAGGCTCTTCTCCTGCGAGGCACGCCCCATGCATGCAGGTCAACATCTGGCCTCTGTGTCAGCTTCCGGGGGCTGGGGCAGGCGGAGCAGGTGCTGCGATGCTGTTCTGGCTGCTCCCCGCTGTGTCTAGGGGCCAGGTGTTGTTTCACACACACACACACACACACACACACACACACACACACACACACACGTCCTGTGGCCCGTTAACGAGCTAACTGGTTCTCTCACACCTGTGGTGAGCCCAGGCCCCTCACGGTTTAAGACTCAACACGCCAGGAGTTGAGTCATAGAGGACACTAGTGTGATTTCATTTCTGTGGCCGTCAGTGAGAGGCGGGTGGGTCCCCAGCGGTGGGAGTCAGCATTGCCTGGGCCCCTGGGGCCTATTGACTGAGAAGGAAAATGAGGGTGTCTTCTGGGATGTTGAAAGTAATGGACATTGGATGGTGGGCACAAGGAGACATAAAGGCAGAAATAGATATTTATTTTACAGACGTTCTGATTTGAACGTCTTTGAAGTTCAATCTTTTGCAAAATGTTCCTTCAGTGCAGAATGCCCACATCATGCCTACTTACACTTTGTGCAGTTGGCTGCGTATATGCTTACCTCAGTAAAATACTGCATGAAGGGCAGACCAACCACATAAAGCACTTTGCTCTTCCACAGCTGGGAAGCATGTTGAAGAAGAGGTGTGCATTTCCTAGACACTTCCACGGGGTACGTGGCTTGCTTCCTAGGACTGTTCTTACTGTTACATAGAACCAGGGGGCTGGGCGCCTAACAGTTCCTGCTGCCACAGCGAGGGAACCGGGGAGGATCATCTAAGGGCTGATTCCTGTGTCAGATGCTGGGCTGGGAGGTGCCCACATACCCGCTCCAAGGCTCTTCCGGGTGCATCTGTGAGCGTGTTGGGGATGAGACTTACATCCACAGCAGGGGACCAGGAGCAGAGCAGATTGCCCCCCTTCACCACCCCGCATGTGGGTGGGCTTCGCACAATTAGCAGAGGGCCTGGGGAGAGCAGAGAGCCCCCTGCAGGCAGGAGAGCGTGCTGCAGCAGAGGCCCTGCTGGCAGACTTCCTCTGCAGAACGGCCTCCCTGGCTGAGCAGCAGACAGCCTGCTGATCCCAGCGGGAACATCAGCTCCGCGGGCCTCCCGCCTCGCGCTGGGTCAGCCCCCCTGGCAGACTGCGAACTTGCCAGCCTCCATCGCGATGTGGGCCAATTCTTCAGAGGAAGCTTCCTTTTATGTCCCGAGGCCTCCTGGTTCCGTTTCATTCTTGACATCTTATTTTTAATGCCCGATTCTCAAAGGACCAATGCGAACACAGAGAGAGTTAGGGAGATTTTATTCTTGAACAAGTTTCTTGAGATGCAGGTTGTTTTAAAGATCCACAGCTACACAGAACAGAATATAAACAAGAGGAGAAGGCTAGGAAGAGGTGAAAACTAGAGGACCCCCAAAAGGGAGACGGAGGCAGATGGGGGAAATGGGGGGTGGGGTACCCAGTGGTGAATGTCTTGGAAAGGCAATCTGACTCCCACTCTGGTCCCCACACAGTAATGGTTCTAGCTCCCCCTACCCCTCCATACTGACCCTTCACCCCAGGTCAGTGGTTTTCAACCTTTTTTTAATGCTGTGACCTTTTAATACAGTTCCTCATGTTGTGGTGACCCCCAATCTTAAAATTATTTTCGTGGCTACTTCATAACTGTAATTTTGCTCCTGTTATGAATCATAATGTAAATATCTGTGTTTTCTGATGGTCTTAGGCTCTACAGCAGTGGTTCTCAACTTTTGGGTCACAACCCACAGGTTGAAAACTGCTAACAAGGTCGCCTAAGGCCATCGGAAAACAGATATTTACATTCTGATTCATTAACAGTAAGAAAATGACAGTGATGAAGTAGCAATGAAAATAATTTTAAGGTTGGGGTCACCACAACATGAGGAACTGTATTAAAAGGTCACAGCGTTAAAAAAGGTTGAGAACCACTGACCCCAGGTGCTGGGAACATGGGAGCGGAGGGGAGAGGAGGGCATTGAGGAGAACAGACACCCTGCAGGCATGAGACCCTCCTCTCCAGGCCTTCTCATCCCGAACCAAACAATTGCTCTGGCAGCACCAGTGTCTGCAATTTCAGATTCCCAAGAGGGAAAACCTGGAGCCTTTTGGGGAGCCCTATGACCATCTGGCAAACTTCCTGGTTAGAATATCCATAAGATCGGTCCCGGGAAAAATGCAGGGCTGTTACACTCAGCACACGGTCCTCCTTCTTGCAATAAGTACCAGCATTATTAAATGTGGTGCATATTCTTACCTTCGGGTGATGCAGACCATGTGAGAAATAACTGCTGACCTGCAGACCATGTCTGTCAATTAAAGTCACTATCAATTTCATACTTTATAAGCTAAAGTGGTTTTGTTTAACCTTTTTCCCTTTCTTTATCCTTTTATTTCTGGCTGCTAAAGGGAATCAGCGGTTTTCTTTAACAGGTGGCAAATGTTAGCATTTCCAAAGACCAGGGAGAGCACCTTCTTCCTTCTTCTCCATCAGACACGGGTTTGAAGCTGTGTATACTCTTTGTAAAAGGGTTGAAAGTCCTAGATCAGCCATTCCTCCCCTTGGCCAAGGGGTCTTCATCGGTTCAAAGGATAACTGGGTGGAGTTAATGACACCATGAAAACAGCGAATCTCTTCTCTGGCAATATTTCCCTGGCATGGACTAGCCTCTGAGCCACACAAGTCCCCTCCTCCACGCACCAGCCACACGACCTTACGCATGAACTTGGCAGAGTCCGTGCTTCCATTTTTGAAGAGAGTATTTCCTATGGGATGCATTTGTTGGGGGCACAAAGGAGAAATACACACAACACACTCACTGGAAAGGGAAGCGTGTGGGGCTCAGCAGAGAGAGAGCTGTAGAATCGCATCGGCGTAGTGTATACTGATAATTGATTCTGAATAAAACAGTGGGAGATGGTGTTAGGGGTGTCTTTTCTTTTTTTTTTAAGTGATTAGAAACCTATGCCTGAAAGTGATGAATTTTCCAATGGGTATAACAGCTTGGTGTCAAAATTGGTGGTTTTCAAACCCAGATCCATCCACCTGATTTCCAAGTTTATGCTCGTGGCGCAGTGGTGAGGGAGTCCTGTGGCTGTGCTCTGCGGGGCTGGGCACAACTCATGTCCCGGGCAGAGCCGGCAGTTACACACGGACCAGGCTGTGCCTGCCACAGAGTCCGTGTTCTGGAAAAATAGAAGCTATACCCTGTTTCCCCGAAAATAAGACGGTGTCTATTAATGTTTGCTCCCAAAGAGGCGCTAGGTCTTATGTTCAGGGGATGTCTTATTTCTCCATGAAGAAGAATATGGGTACACATTTATTGTTGAACAACAAAAAGAGGAAATGTATGACCTGTAGATGGTAGAGTAGTCATTGTCAGCACAGCTGGAGCTGTTCAGGCAGGGTGAGGTCTCTTTAAATCTGGAGTCAGAGGCCTGATGGTAGCTTCGGGGGCCTTCTATTCCGGGGAGGCCTTATGTTTGGGGGAGGCCTGATGATCAGGGAGGTCTTCTTTTCTGGGGGAGGCCTTCTATGACAGCGAGAGGCAACACTGGAAGTAGGCCTTATTTTCGGGGGATGTCTACTTTTCGGGGAATCAGGGTATTATGAGCGAGAGCCCAGTATTCTGTAGGGGACAACATGATAGACAATGAGCACGTCACTCCACCCTGCCCCCTCCCTGGGGAAGAAAGAGCAGTTGAAGACTGAACTATAACAATGTCCTATTTTTACATCCAAAGGAACTGCCTTAGGTCCATGGTGAACATTTAGCTCTCATAACTCTCATGGGTTTTTTTTTTTGGAAAGGTTTATTGTTTCTGACTTGACAAGCCATCTGCCCCCTCAGTTTCGCTTCCTTTTTCAATTTTCCTTTTACCCTTAAAACTAAACCCTGGAAGCAGCCCCAGGTAAGGCAAAGAAAACTAATGAAGAGAAATACGTACAAAGGACTCCTGCAACAAACGCCCGTCCCCGGTGCTTTTAATTTGTCAGTTTGTTTTGCTTGATTGAAAGTCCACCAGATAAGGACATAATTTGGATGATGATGTGCCTGTATGCAAATACAATTATTCACTAGCTCTCGATACGAGTTTGCAAGATGGCTTAATTTTACAAACCCAAAGGGGAATGCAATTATCCAATGAAAACAGTTTGACTTTTCCAGTTACATGTCTTAATAACTGTTATTTACATGCTACTCCGTCATTGTCAAAGCACTTACTTTCGTATATATCGTTTGATTTGATCCTCATAGTTTCCTACTCCAATATTAAATTGGGTTATAGGTGAGGGTGTGGCTTGCATAGGTTTTGGTAAAATCTCTATAGGTTCCGCCAAATGATCTTTTCCCTTTGGTTAAGCACTGGGACTACAGGAATCTCCTCATCACTTCCACGGGGCATGGGTGAAAATCCGAGTTAGCTACAGGGACAAAACACAGCAGCCTGCTCCTTGGTCAACATTTGCATTTTAAGTGCATTCAATGACCTAAGAAGGTCTGCCCTTGACCTCAGACTCCCCAAGCACTTGGTGGGAAGGAAAACCACCCGTGAGCATGCCCTGAGAAGCCTTAGGCACACGGCTTAATATTTAAAGGCTGGAAAATAATTACTTTGGCTACAGTATTAGCAAATTTTTGCCTATATCCCCTGTGATCCAGGAGCAAATTACTTTATTAGGAAATCATTAGAGTATAATTTGCTTCTATCTGCTCCTGACATCAATTTTCATTTCTTGTAATGAAACTACAAGGTCTCATGATATATTATTACCGGAAATAGCATGTTGCCAGATATTGATTGGGAGTTGTCATTAACCCTACCACCTACACCTTTCTTAAAAAGTGTCTTAATTTACCGAGGTTACGCCACAGCTCGGCCCCCGTCACCTTACTTCAACGCAAATCGATCCCTCTACGGGCAGACTGAGATGAATCGCATCTGAGTTTCCATAAATATTTCTCTTTGTGTTGCTTGTTTTTTATTCTTGAAAGACAGGAAGGCCCAGCTGACTGTGTGTGGGTCATTGTGAGTGAGTTTCTCACTGGTCCTGGGATATAGTCTGAGCAGAGGCAAAGTCACCGAGTTTCAGAAGGTCAGAGCTAGCGGGGAAGCACGGTACTCCCCCTTACCTGTGGGTGACACATTCCCAAGACTCAGTGGATGCCTGAAACCGTGGATAGTACCACACCCTATCCACAGTGTGCTTTTTCCTGTCCTTACACACGTGCCTATGAAAGAGTCTAGTGTTCAAATTAGGCTCAGGAAGAGATTAACAAGAATTACAAAATAAAACAATTATAACTCTCTATACTAATAAAAGGGTAATATGCTAATTAATGTGGACGCCTTCTGGATGTCCTTTTGGACAAAGCTGCAGCGGCTGTGAAGGACCCAGGCTGAAGTCAATAGTGGTAGCAATAGCGGGATAATGGAGGTGGCACTTCTCCTGATTCTCTACTTGCCTCCTGCAGAGGGAGGCCAGACTGTGGTTTAGGCCAGGGCTGAGGCAGAGGTGGTTAGGGGCAATCAGGCCAGCAGGAGAGCAAGTTAGGGTTGATCAGGCCAGCAGGGGCAAGGTAGAGGTGATCAGGCTGGCAGTGGGACAAGGTAGAGGTGATCAGGTTGGCAGGAGGGAAAGTTAGGGGTGATCAGGCTGGCAGGTAGAGGCAATTAGGGGTGATCAGGCAGTCAGGAAGGCAGAGGGGTTAGGGGCAATCAGACAGGCAGGCAGGCAGGCAAGCAGTTAGGAGCTAACAGTCCCAGATTATGAGATGGATGTCTGACTGCCAGTTTAGGGATTGGGCCTGAACTGGCAGTTGGACATCCCCCAAGGGGTCCCAGATTGGAGAGGGTGCAGGCCCGACTGAGGGATCTCCCACGCACAAATTTCATGCACCAGGCCTCTAATATATTATAATAAAATTATGTGAAAGTTGTCCCTCTCTTTCTAAAAATATCTCATCGCACTGTATCCAACCTTCTTCTTGTGATGACAAAATATTATGTGATGAGATGAAGCGAGGCGAGTGACGGAGGCCTTGTGACAGGATCAGGCTGCTGTTGACCGTCCACTGATAGGTCAGAAGAGGTCATCCACTCCAGGTGACCCTGGATTATGGACCTGTGACCTCGTCGATGGTTGGATGTCAGAATGTCAGGAACAGACCATGTTGATGACTGGGGAAATTTAGTATTTTCAGACAGTGGCTGACCATGCATAACTGGAACTGTAGGAAGTGAAACCACACATAATCGGAATTAACGTATGTAATTGCTAGAAGGAAGGCTGAGAATCAGGACTTTTAAGGGGCAAGAATGCACACAACCCCATGCTTAAATGTCCTGTTAAAATCCTCATCTTGTCATCAAAGATATTCCTTAAAAAAAAAAAAAAGAAATATGTCTTGTTTTTCCAACTCTACCGAAACTTTTACCTACCTGTAGATTTTTAATATATTTTGTCCTCAGTAGATTACAATTCTCAGAAGGCTCAGCCCAAGAAAAAAGGGAGGAATTCAATGATCAGCCCTTAAGTTATTGACAAATAGGAATCCGAATGGGAAAGAATTATTATTTCAGCACACACACTTGTTAAGAAAGCACGGGGATGTGGTGAGTTCAGACGAAATGGCCTGTCTTCCCCCGCACTATGCTTTGAAAGTCATCCATTTGCTCGAGGCTGAAAAATAATTTTGCACATCCTCCTTTTCTTCACTGGCCCTGCTTCTACTTGGTGGGAGTGAAGTAAAAATGGGGCCTCTGTCCTCTTCCCAGCAAGGCACGATCAGCGTAGAAAACAGGCTCCTTAAATACCTCCATTACTTGGGATTCAGTTGGTGTCTTTCTTCAGAAACCCTAGAAATTCAGCAGTTCTTAACACTCTGTAAAAACCCCGTCGCTTCTCTTACAAGAAGCTTTAGCTTATATCTTATTATTTTCTTAGCGGCACATGAGTTCGTGAAGATTTTTTAAAATATGTGTAATAGGAACCTGGCTTTTTATACCTGCCCATGTGTCACGGTCACGGAAATCATTAGGGAGCACGCTTTGTGGTTCTCAGACTGGAAGAAGAAAATGTGCGTATCTGCGCCCAATTCCCTCTGTCTGCAGCGAGGAAAGGCGAGCTGAAAGGCAGTCATTGAGCTCAGGGAGAGCTGGAAGTAAGAGGCAACCTTTTTCGTGATGAGACCATTATCCTCTATAGCACGCTGTCTCATAACTGCACCTCCCGAGAAAGGACATCCAGGAAATGAAAAATGGACCCTCTTCTCTGGAATCTCCTCTTGGGTAACCTTCCTTCCTGCCCAGGTCCCCAGCACTGGGGTCCCCAGCGCTGGGGGTGCCCAGGCTCTCCTCTGTCCAGGAGCTGGAATGCCACTTCCACCTGCTTTTATGGGGTAGCATGAATTCAGACCGGTATTACCCATAAGCATAGATAAAATATTATTAAAGCACTAGAGGCCCGGTGCACAAAATTCGTGCATAGGAGTGGGTGTCCTTCAGCTGGCCTGCACTCTCTCAAATCCAGGACCCCTCAGGGGATGGACACCCACAGGGATTGGGCCTAAATTGGCAGTCAGACATGCCTCTTGCAATCCAGGACTGCTGGCTCCTAACCACTCACCTGCCTGCCTGCCTGATCACCCCTAACCACCTCTGCCTGCCTGCCTGATTGCCCCTAACTGCTCCCCTGCCTGCCTGATTATCCTTAACCACCTCTTCCTCAGCCCCACACGTGGGACCCAGGATTCCCCCTCCAGCTGGCCAGAGGCACCTGGGACCTGGGCTGGCTTCACCTGGGCCAGACCGAGGGCGGGCAGCTTTGCCCAGGCCAAGTCCCGGGTCACAGCTGCAGGTGCTGGCGCCCAGGTCCATGGGTCGAGTGGCTTGTCCTGGGCCCAGCTTTGTCAGGAAGGACATCCGGAAGGTTGTCAGGAAGACATCCGGTCTAAATAGCATATCACCCTCTTATTAGTATAGATTCTTAGGTTGAATTCTAACATATCTAAGGACAAAATAATTCATTATGTTCCACTGAGGTTTGTCACAGGAAGTAAAACCGGCTTGTTGATCAAAAAATCATTGACTCTATTTCAGCATGTCCTCAAAAGAGAGAGAGAGAAAGAGAGAGAAAGAGAGAGAGAGAGAGAGAGAGAGAGAGAGAGAGAGAGGGGGAGAAACCCTTACAATAGTATAATGGACACAGGAAGAGCATTTGACAAAATTCAAGGTGTATTCCTGAAAGATGGTGAGCTAAGATTGGACATGGATTTGTTAATCTGCTAAAGACCATCTAGGAAGGAAAACCAAACAGAATCACCCTGAATGGCGCATTCCAGGAATAATCCATTTCCTCAGAAATATTCGAATGTTATTTGTGTGACCAGCTGGCAGCCTAGTGTACTCTGGACCAGGGTCACAATGTGAAACAGATGCTGGTGAGTGGGCTTTTGATCGGGCTGCTCTCCATAAGATTGATCGGAAGTCAGGGTTCCCTTAGGGCGTGGGGAAGCAGCCTCTCACAGGAGCCTGAGCTACTTCCTCAGCAGCCGCAGCCACAGCAAGGCCGTGACCCTGAGGGAGCACCCCGGTGGGAGGGGCGGCATCAGGGACAAAGCCAGGGATGGGACGGCAAGGACACAGACCGAGGGGCCAGGAGCAGGGGACCCACCAAAGACGGGACCCAAAGCAGCGAACACCAGAGTAGGCAGCGAGCCCAGGGTGGGCCCCGGGAGCCACAGAGAACCAAAATCCGCACAGGTGTGCACAGCAGACGCGGGTGTAGGGGAACTAGCTGACCGAACCGCGGAGAGAGGTGGCAGATTTCCTGCAACAAATGACAGAGCAAGCGCGTGTGACATCAAAACCTAGAAAACCAGAATGGAGGCATTAAATCCATGAGCCCTGCCAGGCACGGTCATTGGCCAGGAGCGAGAACACCAGTCCTTACCTGGTGGCCACGCTGTCCTGGCAGAGAGGATGGGTCAGTGAGAGGTAGAAGGTAAGAAAGCTGAAATCTTATGTGTGTGACACTAACGTCCCAATGCATTTACAGTGGCACCTCGAGATACGAGTGTCCTAATCTACGAGATTTTTGAGATTCGAGCCATCGAGCGAGCAATTTTTGCTTTGAAATACGAGCAACAGTTGAGATAGGAGTCATCGCGTGGATCGGCCGGCTGCACACGACCCACCAGTTTACCGCAACTCGAGCGTCTCATCGTTTCCCACGCATCAAGGTGACGGAACGAATTAAACTCGTATCTCGAGGTGCCACTGTAACTGTATCAATGCATCTGGTGACCCCGATAGTCAGAGGACCTCACGGGGAGATACCGGCACACACCGGCCAGAAAGTCTCGAACCCCATCCCACAGGCACAACCCCGGGCCAGGGGAGGATGCAGGGCAGCCGGGCCCCCTGTGCGCTGGTACGGAAATGCCAAGTGATACAGCGACGCCGGAGGAGACCGCAGGCCTTCTCCACACGCAGGCATCTGCCGGGGACGCTCCCCGCCGTCTAGGGGGTGCGCTCTCGGGCATTTATCCCAGAAAAGGGGAAACTTCTGTTCGCACCGGCACAGACTCCCGAACGTTCAGAGCAGCTTTATTTAGCGTCAGCGTGGAAACAACCCGGAGTCTTCCCGGGGCGAGCGGTTACACAAACTGCGGCACATCCATACCGCGGAGCCCCCGCCGGCAAGCAAAGGCACAGCGAGCGGAAAGAGGCAGCTGGGATGGATCCCAAGGACATGGGGGCGGGGGAAGGAGGGGAGAGGGGAAGGAGCCAGTTTCAAAAGGTGACTCTGCCTGATGCTATCATCTGGGTTCTCAAACGCCGAGGGGTGGCGATGAAGAACAGGTTAGGCATTGCCAGGCGCTAGGAAGGGGGTCAAGAGGAGGGGCCTGGCCGAGACCGGTGTGGCTCAGTGGATAGAGCGTCGGCCTGCGGACTGAGAGGTCCCAGGTTCGATTCTGGTCGGGGGCATGTACCTTGCTTGCGGGCACATCTCCACTGTGGGGTGTGCAGGAGGCGGCTGATCGACGTCTCTCTCTCATCGATGTTTCTGACTTTCTCCCTTCCTCTCTGTAAAAAATCAATAAAATATATT